>OW240915.1:318790882-318847762 GCA_933207985.1 Pelobates cultripes
TATATTTAAAAGAAGAAAAACTACCACAACAAGAGGACATAGTCTTAAATTAGAGGGACAAAGGTTTAAAAATAATATTAGGAAGTATTACTTTACTGAGGGTAGTGGATGCATGGAATAGCCTTCCAGCTGGAGTGGTAGAGGTTAACACAGTAAAGGAGTTTAAGCATGCGTGGGATAGGCATAAGGCTATCCTAACTATAAGATAAGACTAGGGACTAATGAAAGTATTTAGAAAATTGGGCAGACTAGATGGGCCGAATGGTTTCTTATCTGCCGTTACATTCTATGCTTCTATGTTTCTATGTACATTTGACCAGGCATATTTTTACACTTTTGTGGTGTTTGTGTTTGGCTGTAATTTTCCTTTCTCATTTACTGTTCCCATACAAATTATATATTGTTTTTTTCAGGACAAAAGGGGCTTTCTTTACATACCATTATTTATATAATCTCATGTATTTTAATTTAAAAAAAATAAAAAAAATATGATGAAAAATTGAAAAAAATACATGTTTTTTGACTTTTACTTGAAAAATCTTTTACTCATCTACAAAAGCGAATGAAAAAAACTGCTAAATACATTCAAAATTTTGTCCTGAGTTTAAAAATACCTAGTGTTTACGTGCTTTTTTGCTTTTTTTTGCATGTTATAGGGCTATAGGTACAAGTAGGATATTGCGGTTTCAAAACATACATTTTAAAAATTTATCAATAGTGACATTGTAACGCTATTATCTGTCATAAATCTCTGAATAACACCCCACATGTACATATTTTTTTTAAAGTAGACAACCCAGGGTATTCAATATGGGGTATGTCCAGTCTTTTTTAGTAGCCACTTAGTCGGAAACACTGGCCAAAGTAAGCATTCATATTTGTTTGTGTGTGAAAAAAGTAAAAAAACTAAATTGAACGCTAATTTTGGCCAGTGTTTGTGACCAAGTGGTTACTAAAAAAGACTGGACATACCCCATTTACAATACCTTGGGTTGTCTTCTTTTGCAAATGGTATGCCATCATGGGGGTAATTCTCATTCCTGGGCTCCCATACGCTCTCAAAGGCAACGTAACCAACCTGGCCATTTTCAATGTAAAAATATTTGACCCATATATTTGACCTTGTAACTTTCAAAAATGCTATAACACCTGTACATGGGGGGTACTGTTTTACTCGGGAGACATCGCTGAACACAAATATTAGTGTTTAAAAACTGGAAAATGTATCACAACAATTATATCATCTGTAAAAGTGCTGTTTGCGTGTGAAAAATGCAAAAAAAGTCACTTTCACTGACAATATCATCGCTGTGATATGTTTTTACTGTTTTGAATCACTAATATTTGTGTTCAGCGAAGTCTCCCGAGTAAAACAGTACCCCCCATGTACAGGTTTTAGGGTGTCGTAGAACGTTACAGGGTAAAATACAGTGCTAGCAAATTCAATTCTCTGGAATTTAGGCCTGGGTTGGCAGGCAGGTCCCTCAAATTGCAATCAATAAAATTACTGAATTATGTAAAAATATTACATAAATATGCACATAGAATTTAAATATATATGCATATTTATATAGTTTAAGTCTACGTGTATATTTATATAATTATGTAATTTTGTATATGGACATATGTATATTTCGTATTATTTTTATTTATTTATATATACATAGATATATATACAAATTCATTCTAAGTGTATTTTGATATAAATATATATATATTAATTTTAAAATACAGTTAGAATAAAATTTAATTTAGATATATAATTTTTTTTTAATTTTTATTATTTAAAAAAAAATTATTTAATTTAAATTACTTATTATTTATATTTTATAATAATATATATATATACTATATATATATAGTTATTATATATATTATATATATATACGTGTGTAATTTAATTATAAGTGTATTTTTATATTAATATAAGTACATATTAATATAAAAATACACTTAGTATGGCATTATATATATATATGATATATAGACATATATTATATAGATATAATATATGTCTATATATCATATATACACAAATATAATTTATTTTTATTTTTTATTAACATTAACTTTATTTATTTTTCTGATTTTACACTAGCAGGGAGACTGCCTGTCAGCATAGACAGTCCCCCTGCAGGCAGACACTAGGACACCTATTGTGACCATGTGATCGCTGTGTTAAGCGATCACATGGCCACAGGGGTCCTAATTCAGTGTGGGGAGACTGTCTGGGCTGCAGGCAGTCTCCCCACAACCGGAGCCACGCTGATCGCCGCCGGGGGAACGACGGCGATCAGGTAAGTAGCTCAGACCGTTAGGACGGTTCAGGACCGTCATCGGTCGGCAACGCAAAAATGCCGATGACGGTCCTGAACCGTCCTCAGTCGGGAAGGGGTTAAAGTTAAATGGCTCAGTGCCCAATGTCACCAAATAATTACTTCAGATTCAGCTTCACTTCATTAGCATTGTTAACAAATATAATAAACTTGCAATCTGTAGTTACAGCAACATTTATTTTTGGAAAGGAATTTTAATTACAAAAATATATAGGTATTAAACTAACTGCACCTGCAGACATCCGGAGGAAAGAGAATGAAAGGTAATTTCTATTTACAATGTATTCTTTATTCATTCCTGCTAATATCTGATTTAGAACAATCAAACAAGATACAGTGTAATGGCTCTGGGAACTCTATAGAATTGATATAAAAAAGCATAAATGTGGCCATTGTGTCCATAATGGTAACTTTTATTGTTTTCTCGACACTACAGGAAAAGAGCAACTGAAAATGAAAAGCTATTGACCTTTAATGTGTCAAAGCCAATGTGTAAGGTCACCAAAAAGTTTGTTGAAGAGCTAATTAGAAATGATTGGTTCAAAAGGTTTCTTTCAGTTTTAACCTCTAATCAAATTGTCTACCTGAAGTGAAAGACACTAGTGATAAGGCGGATATAATTAATAGCAATTAAATCAAGCACAATATAGTTGATTTAGCAATGCATGTGGTATTATGTCCTTTTATTAAAGGAATTTTATGTGACTGATTGTACACTCTCAACTTTAAAATGGAACTTAACATTATATTCATTATGTTACACAAAGTAAAAATGCAGCAAAAATAGACATACTGTTATAAAGGTAATGTTAGATAAGTGATACCTAACCTTTTGCACAACAACATCACTGACTATGTGTCACAGGTGCTAGTGTGGTCCAACACGCAGAAACTATGTAAACATATACATAAAAAAAGGAAAGGAAATGAAAGGACAGAGCGCAAACCGGACCTTAGAATGGCCGGACTAATACGCTAGAGATAGAGAATGGTCAAAGGTAAAGCCGAGGTCAAGGAAGCCAGAAATACTCAGATACCGTTTAACCCCTTAAGGACGGAGCCAAATGTACAAGTTGTGATCAAAACAAAACATAAACAAACCACAGAATATGGCTCTATGTCTGTTCAACTATAATTTACCTCTTTCATACTAAGTGCTCGCACACTTATTATATATCAGTTTGTTCAGGGGAAACAGGGCTTTCATTTCATATCAAACATTCATATATAGAACTCCATTTTATATAAATAAAATCTAAAAAAGTTTAAAAAATTAAGAAACTTTGATATTTTTCAATTTCTGCATGTCAATTTAACCGTTAATGTCACAATACTGTTTGGTTTTACTGCAATAAAACATACATATTTGTATTCAGAAATGTCTCATGTATAGGTTTTATGGTGTTTTGGAAAGTTACAGGGTCAAATATACGTCTTGTCTATTTATTTATTTTTTACATAGAAATTTCACAGATTGGTTTGCTGGGCCTAGGTTGCCTTTGAGACTGTATGGCAGCCAAGAAATGTAAGTTACCCCATCATGGCATACCATTTGAAAAAGTAGACATCCGAGGGTACTTGGGCACAAATGCTAGCCAAAGTTAGTGTTCGGGTTTTTTTTTTGCATTTTTCACATAAAAACTGTACTTTTACTGAGAATATTATTGTCAGTATATAGTTACTGCCCTGAAACACTCCTAGTTCTGTTTAGTGATGTCTCACAAGCGGCAAGGTACCCCCTATGTATAGGTTTTATGCGGTTTTTGAACGTTACAGGGATATATATACGGCTTATCCATTTATGCTTTTTCACAATGAAATTTGTCAGATTAGTTTGCTTTGTCTAGGCTGCCTTTGAGACCGTATGGAAGCCAAGAAATGAAAATTACCCCTTAATGGCATGCCATTTGAAAAAGTAGACATCCCAGGGTATTCAAAATTGGGTATGGCCAGTCTTTTGTAGTAGCCATTTGGGCACAAATGCTAGCCAAAATTATTGTTCTGGTTTTTTTGTTGCGTTTTTCACATAAAAACTGTACTTTTACTGAGAATATTATTGTCAGTATATAGTTTACTGCCCTGAAACACTCCTAGTTCTGTTTAGTGATGTCTCACGAGCGGCACGGTACCCCCTATGTATAGTTTTTATGCGGTTTTTGAACGTTACAGGGATATATATACGGCTTATCCATTTATGCTTTTTCACAATGAAATTTGTCAGATTAGTTTGCTTTGTCTAGGTTGCCTTTGAGACCATATGGCAGCCAAGAAATGAAAATTACCCCTTAATGGCATACCATTTGAAAAAGTAGACATCCCAGGGTATTCAAAATTGGGTATGGCCAGTCTTTTGTAGTAGCCATTTGGGCACAAATGCTAGCCAAAATTATTGTTCCGTTTTTTTGTTGTTGCGTTTTTCACATAAAAACTGTACTTTTACTGAGAATATTATTGTCAGTATATAGTTTACTGCCCTGAAACGCTCCTAGTTCTGTTTAGTGATGTCTCACGAGCGGCACGGTACCCCCTATGTATAGGTTTTATGCGTTTTTTTGAACGTTACAGGGTCATATGTACAGCTTATCCATTTATGCTTTTTCACAATGAAATTTGTCAAATTAGTTTGCTGTGTCTATGTTGTGTCTAAGTTTTATGGGGTTTTGGAAAGTTACAGGGTCAAATATGCGCTTGTCCATTTTTGGTTTTACACATTGAAAATTGGCAAAGCAATTTTCTGGGCCTATCTTGCCTTTGAGAGAACATGGCAGCCTGGGTAATTACATTTCCACTATTATGGCATACCATTTTCAAAAGTAGGCAACCCAGAGTATTCCAAATGGTGCATTTTATGATGTTTGGTCGAACCACTTTATCAGAAATGAAGGGCCCACATAGCGGTTGTAGTTTTATTTGTGCTTTTTTCCACACATGAACTCACTTTTCACAGGACATTTCTTATTCCTGGTATGAGTTATTGCAACAAAGCCTCACTATTTTTTTTTAACATTGTCTCCTGAATATAACAGTACCCCCTTGTATCGGATTTTGTGTTTTTTGGGGGGAAGTCACAGGGACAAATATATTAGATGTCCATTTCAAAGTTGGAAATTTGACAAGGTGATTTCCTGGGCCTATTTCGCCTTTGAGAGAGCATGGCAGCCTGGGTAATAACATTTCCACCGTTATGGCATACCATTTTCAAAAGTAGGCAACCCAGAGTACACCAAATGGCAGACCTTGAGCTGTTTGGTGTAGCCATTTTAACAGAAATGATGGGCCCATGTAGCAATTTCTATTTTTATTTTTGTCTTTTTAATCACATAAATTGCATTTTCTCTAGAAATGTCATAATCCTGGTATTAGTTAGTGCACTAAAACCTCAGTATTTTGATTTAACACTGTCTTCTGAATATAACGGTACCCCCACGTATCATTATTTCAGATTATTTCCGATAAGTACAGGGCGAAATAGATTAGATGCCCTTTTAGCTTGTAAGTTTGACAAAGTGATTTGCTGGGACTATGTGGCTATTTAGAGAGCATGGCAGCCTGGGTAATAACATTTCCACCGTTATGGCATACCATTTTCAAAAGTAGGCAACCCAGAGTACAACAAATGGCAGACCTTGAGATGTTTGGTCTAGCAATTTTAACAGAAACGATGGGCCCATGTAGCAATTTCTACTTTTATTTTTGTCTTTTTAATCACATAAATTGCATTTTCACTAGAAATGTCATAATCCTGGTATTAGTTAGTGCACTAAAACCTCAGTATTTTGATTTAACACTGTCTTCTGAATATAACGATACCTACATGTACAATGTTTCCAGGTTTTTAGTATATCACAGGAATAGTACAGTACCCCCACATACACTTTCATCTGAAGGCAGAGAGAGGCAGATAGATCTTTGACTCAGATACTGTAGCATTAACCCTGTGATTAGTTTTTTGCTTTTTTGGTGAAGGCACATTTCAAGTACTACAAATGTAGTATTTTGAGTTGTTTGGTGTAGCCACTTTAGAATGGCTAGCATAAACAGGGACAGGCCAAGGTCAGGGGAATCCAGATGTCAGAGTAGTCAGTAAAACAAGCCAATCGGTCGGTACAGGCAGCTAACGAAGCGTAGTCAGGACAAGCCAAGGTCAGGGAATCCAGGGAAATTAAGCAAACAAACTGCCAAAGTACCATACAGAGTGATTTAGTAGTTCAGCTCTGTATGGTAGACTTTGAAACAGTCTGTTATGCAGAGGGCGGGTAGGGATGGACAGGAGGGGCAATAATAACTGGAGTCCTTTTGGACTCCTCTTTTCCAGCAAACATGATGTTTTCATTGGGGTGACCTTTTACAGGGGGTGGGGGGGATTCAGGAAGGGAAATGTTTGCTGAAAAGTAGTTGGACATCTTCTGATTCCAAAGGAGGGTTAGGATTTGGGGTCTGGGCAAATATAATTTGAGACAAAATTTGGACCATAAACTCTAGAAATGGGCATGGTCTACCTATGACTTCCTTTTTATAAAGCACATAGGCATTGAAAATTGCAATCTGGGTTACGTAGATTGCAATTTTCTTGTACCAGGTCCTACTCTTCCGGTTCACCAGATAGGGCTGTATGCACTGATCAGCCAAGTCTACTCCCCCCATAAACTTGCTGTAGTCTACAATGCACTTCGGCTTCTCCAGCTGCTCAGTTCCACCTCTCACAGACACTGGCACTGAAGTTTCGTTGTATATTGTAGACAACATGTACATATCTTTCCTATCGGTGAAGCGAAGGGCAAGCAACTCATCCTGGCGGAGCGCTGAAAGGGAGCCTATACTGCATCTACCTCTTGCCAGGGTTTGGGGCAAACCTCTACGATTCTTACGCACTGTGCCACAGGCTATGGTCTCAAAGCAAAATCGAGTTTTAAATAACTCTATGCTTGTGTAATAGTTGTCAACCCATAGCCTGTATCCCTTATTTAACAAGGGAAGTATTAGGTCCCATACTATCTTGCCACATGTACCCACAGAATCAGGGAATCCTGGTGGGTCAAGATGGCTATCCTTCCCCTGATAAATACAAAACACCCATGTATATCCAGTTTTTGATTCACACAATTTATAACATTTTACACCGTATCGGGACCGTTTAGAAGGGATGTACTGTTTAAAAAGTAAAAATTTTCTTCAGGGACATAATTTTGGGAGAATTTGTCTGACAGGAGTTCAATTAGGGCCCGGATTTTGTACAGCCTGTTAAACAATGGGTCGTTTCTTGGGGGCACAGTGTGTTGTCGTTGAAGTGGAGGAAACGCAGCAGCTGCTCATAGCGATCCCTCTTCATAACCCCAGGGAAAAGAGGGGTCGCCAGGATGGGGTGCTTATACCAGTAGGACCTGATACTCGGCTTTTTGACAATGCCCATAACTAGAGTTAGGGCCCAAAATTTGCGCATTTCTGAGAGATCCGTGGTGTGCCACTTATTACGCCGATTGTAATGTGACCCCGGATTCGCAGTCAGATATTGGTTGGCAAATAAATTGGTTTGCTCAACCAATAACTGAAATACTTCCTCTGACATAAACAAATCAAAATATTTTAGGGGCTCCCAAGCATCCACCATAACCGTGATGCCAGGGTTCGCCGTAAATGGGGGAATATCTGGGGCCGTCAGGTTTGGGGGCACCCAGCCTCCATCTGGCATTGGGCTTGCTGAGCGTCCTCTTGTTGGTGGTGGTGGGGCACCATCACTAGAGGAGTCAGTCATAGCCTCAATGTCAGAGGCAGTGATAGTGTCACTGTCTTGCAGAGTGTCACTATCACTGCCTGCCAGAATGGTGTACGCCTCCTCGGCTGAGTAGCGACGTGCCATTCTAGGGGGGACTACTCAATAATTAATTTAAAAAAATCTAAGGGGGAAATTACTAAATTCCTACCTGCCTAACACCCTACTAACCACCCTCAAAAACCCACAAAAAATAAAATAAATGTACTGATCGCAGTTTAGGCTGCTGCGACCAGTACAGAAAGGGTTAATTTTTATTTTATTTTTTGTTTTTTTAATAAAAATAACCCCCCAAAAAAGTCAACCTGATCAGAGAGCCCTCTGATCACAGTGATCACTGGTACAATACTGTACAGTAGCGATACTGTATAGTACAGTGATCACGGCAGCGGGGAAAGGGTTAAGGGAGATTTGGGTTGCTGCGGCTGACAAAGGGTCAAAAAAAATGAAAGATTTTTTGACCCTAAAAAAAAAATGAATAATAGTACAAATGTACCAAAATCTCTAAACAGGCTGATCACAGTATTAAATGCTGTGACCAGCACTGGAAGGGTTACATTTTTTTTTTTTTTTACTTTTTCTTTCTTTTTATACAATTGTCTCTCCAGCAACGATCTTTCTGCCTCTCTCTCTCAGATCGAAGTGAGGTGAGGAGAGGGGCAGAGACAAAGTGTCAGCCAGTGATTTAAAATCATTGGCTGACACATTGTAACAGTGACCGCAGTGACTGGCTGTCACTGCGATCACAAACTGCAGATCACCACAGATTGGCCACAGGGGACCTGCCTGGGTTGCCAGGCAGGTCCCTCAACCGTGATTTGCAGTTTGGGAGGCATCAGGGACACGTGGGTGGGCTTAAACGCTGCGGCGTGCTATGCCGCCGTGAAAGCGTTTAAGCCCATTAGTAACGGCGTGAACGGGTTAAACAAGCCAAGTCAGGGGAACCAGAATTCGGAATAACCAGGGAAAATCCAAGATCAGGATACCAGGAAGTAATATTCACAAAGATAAACGCACTCTAGGGAACCAGGAACAGGAAACCACGACTGGGCAAGGAACTGGAGTGAATTAGGGATTTAAATATTTAAATATCCCTCTCTGACCCCAGAACGCGCGTGAGTTGGCGTCGTGCCATCTTGGATTTCCCCGAGAGGCGTGGAGGAGTGGTTCCCGGCTTGCCGCTGAGCAGGTAAGCTCAGTGAGTTGGTGCGGTCGTGCATGGACGCACATGGCGGCAAGCCGGGGGCCGTGACACTATGACTAATATTGTTGGATAAACTTTCAAAATAATTGAATACTTTGATTCGATAGATAGATAGATAGATAGATAGATACAGTATAGATAGATAGATAGATAGAAAGATAGATACTAGATAGATGGATGGATGGATGGATAGATGGATAGATAGGGTTAGCGGTGTAAAATCATTGGCCAAGATGCCAAAATACCAGAGTATGCAAGGTTGCCTTTTATTGTTGGACTAATATAATACCATGAATATCAATGTGGTAAATTAAATTAGATATGATAAAAGATAAAGGTTTTTCTTTTTCTTTTCTTTTTTAAATCATATCTAGGGGCCCCTTACTATTACCTACATGCATAAGCACCTTGCAAAGGCAATATTTAAGCTTTTTTCTATATTCATCAAATTCATGAGGGTTTTTAACTGTGGTGTAAATAAAAAAAGGTGTGTGTGTATATATATATATATATATATATATGTATATATATATATATATATATATATTGTAGAAAATACCAGAGTATTGTAGTATACAATGATACAAGTATCACCACAGTTGGCTGACCGACTGTCTGACTGTCTGTCTGCCTATCATATCAAAATATTATAACATTTTTCAAAACGTGAAATCATTTTAAAAGCTTATTACATTTTTTTAGTAATAGACCATTACTCTTGTTGTGCAAGAGGTTAACTATCACTTATCCAACATTACCTTTTGTATAGATTATATCAAATATGTGTTGCATTTTTATCTGATGTAACATGTTGAGTTACATTTTAAAGTTAAAAGTGTACAGCCAGCCACATAAAATTCCTTTATTTAATTGCTATTTAATTGCTTTTAAGTCAAGCACAATATAGTTTTATATATATATATATATATATATATATATATATATATATTATGTATGTATATATATGTATATGTATTATATTTACAGAAAAAGCAATACTTTCTTTACTAAATAGTAATTTCATAACTATTTATATTTAGATATGTTCTCATACATAGTTAAATTAGCTATTGACTATAAACACAAATGCATGCATCTTTGTGGTTTTTGAATAATGTAAATATATGTAAGCATTTTTGGTGGATATTGTAAATATTTAATGCAAACTTTATTGAATAACTCAAGTTTTTGAGTTTATTTTAAACATCACCATGATAGATGAGCTACCTGATAAATAATGGATCAAAAATTCCTATATTGCTGACTTTTGCACGTTGACCTTTTTAATAGGTTTCAAATATATTTACATTTTCTCTTAAACATGTATATATTCATGTCAGCCTGCCCCATCTCCTGATGAAATTTCCCTGCAGGGTTGGCAATAATCTTCATTCTAAAAAAACTCCAATGAAATCATGCATGAGTATATTATTTGCCTTTATATATGTTTGGTACTATTTTAGTTAGGATACACCAACATTAAGTTCTGTGTCACCATCTATTTGCCTCTCTGTTAACTTTAGTAGCCCTTTTGATTTCTACTACATGCTATATTTTATTTATTTATAAAATATTTTACCAGGAAGGATACATTGAGATTTCTCCAGTTTTCAAGCATGCCCTGGGCCCACTAACTGCATTGTTACAATAAGGTACAATATAATATCACAAAATTAAATACAATATACAATATATACTGATCTTGTTTGTCTTTCGGGCAGGCGACTCAAACAGTTGGTTAGGAATCCAAACTTCTGAAAAGCATTCCTGCAGCAAATACAGGAACTTTAGAAACGGCACATATTTGACATGCTCCCACATAATCTTTGATATCGTTCCTAAGATTAGACCACCAAAACCTCCTGGAGATAGCAGAGAGGGTTTTATGGATTCCAGGATGACCTGCTGTGAGAGTATCATGGAATAAAGCAAGTACCTTTTTCCTTAATGGAGGTGACACATACAGTTTATCCGGAGGTTTTCCCACGGGTGTCTTAGTTTGATCTGCTATTATGGCACAGAAGAGTGGAGAAGACACTTCGGAAACTGTGGTGGCAATGAGGCATTCTGGAGGTATGATAGGAAATACCTCCTGTTCAGGAGCTTCATCTGTCTCAAACTGTCTAGACAGTGCATCTGCCTTTGTGTTCTTGGTCCCAGGCCTATAAGTAATTACGAAATGGAATCGGGAGAGGAACAATGACCATCTAGCCGGCCGAGAGGACAATCTCTTAGCGTCCCCAATATAAGCCAAATTCTTATGATCGGTAAAGATCAGAAGTGGCTCTTTGGAACCTTCCAAGAGATGCCTTCATTCCTTAAGGGCAAGTACAATGGCCAAAAGTTTCATATTCCCTATGTCATAATTTTTCTCTGCAGGTGTGAGTTTGCGAGAGAAAAATCCACAGGGATGTAAAGGCACATCAGGACTTTCTCTCTGAGACAGAATGGCTCCTACTCCTGTTTCTGACGCATCCACTTCTAGAATAAATGGCTTGGTTGGATCAGGATGGGTCAGGACATCTGCTGAGGAAAATAAAGATTTTAACTGTTCAAATGCCTCTCTTGCATCTTTGGGCTATGATTTGTAATTTGCTCCTTTTTTGGTTAGGTTGGTTATAGGGGAAATTACAGAAGAAAACCCTTTACTAAATTTGCGGTAGTAATTCGCAAAACCTATAAAGTGTTGTGTAGCTTTAAGGCCCTTGGGCAACGGCCACTGTAAGACTGCTTCCAGCTTGCGGGGATCCATCTTGAAACCGGACGGAGATATAACATATCCAAGAAATTGTATCTCTGTTTGGTCAAACTGGCATTTCTCCAGCTTACAGTAGAGACCGTTCTTTAACAGGGTTTTGAGTACTACTCTCACATGTTCGTGATGTGTCTCTAGGTCTGGGGAATAGATGAGAATGTAATCTAGGTACACTAAAACGAACATGTGGAGGTACTCTCTTAGGACATTGTTAATAAAATCCTGGAATACCGCTGGAGCGTTGCATAATTCAAACAGCATAACCAGGTATTCGTAATGTCCCATTCTAGTATTAAATGTGGTCATCCACTCGTGACTGTCCTTAATCCTGACTAGGTTTTACGCACTTCTGAGATTGAGAATAACTCTGATATAAGGGGAAAAGGATAGGCGTTTTTTATCGTAATCCTATTCAAACCCCTATAGTCTATACAGGGGCGTAGGTCTCCTTTTTTTTTTAGAGACAAAGAAGAACCAGCATCCTTTATATACTCCTCTAAACAAAGGTTTTCTTGGGAGGATAGAGCATACACTGCCTTGGGAGGCATAGTACCTGGTAATAAATTTATGGCACAGTCATAGGGTCTATGTGGTGGTAAACCCTCCGACTGGGCCTTGTTGAACACCTCCTTTAAGTCCAAATATTGCGGTGGTAGTTGTGTGGTCAGGGGAGGTGCAATGGGAACATTGATGGTACCAATTGGTTGTGGCATCTGCTTTAAGCAAACACCTCTGCATCTCTCACCCCAACTCACAATCTCTCCTTCAACCCAATCTAAACGTGGATTGTGTTTCTGGAGCCAAGGGAAACCGAGTATTATCGGACATGTCGGTGAAGATATGATTTGAAAAACCATCTCTTCAGAATGAAGAATACCCACGGAGACAGTGATTGGCTGAGTTTCGTATGTGAGAGGCTGGGTAAGAGGTCTTCCATCAATAGCCTCTACTGCTATGGGTCTCACTTACACTGTATGGCGGTCTTCTTAAAAGATAAGGTAACTGACAAGGAAACGGTTCTTAGTCAATTTAGGGGACATATACATCACACCTAAGGTCGGTCCCCGTACGTGCCTTAGGTGCGCAAGTTTTCCGGCTGAACTGGACATGAAAATCTTTGATGTCCCTTCTTGCCGCAATACATACACAACCCTTCATTACGTCTGTGTTGTCTCTCTGCCTCAGTGAGTTTAGTAATACCCAGTTGCATGGGTTCAGGTTCTGGAGGTGGAGCTTGGCTAACCACCACTGGGTTAGAGAAACGAGGGGATATGGACAAGTTAGGATGTCTATTACGTTGTTTGTTTTTCTCTCTTTCTCTGAGCCTGTTATCGATCTCTATCATATAAGCAAAAAAGTCATTGATGTTAACCGGAAGGTCTCTAGCTGCGGTCTTGTCCTGTATACTCTCAGCTAAACCTTCTGAGAAAGCAGCCACCAAACCACTATTGGTCCAGTCAACCTCGGACGCCAATGTTCTGAACTCTATGGCGTAATCAGCTACAGAGCGACTGCCTTGTTTTATTGTCATTAGGGCTTTGGCAGCGTTCTTTTCTCTGCCTTTAGGTTCAAAAGTAGCCTTAAATGCTGTTAGTAAGACACTGTAATCACGGGCTACAGCGTCTCCACTCTCCCATAAGGGGTTAGCCCAGGTTAAAGCCTTTCCTGTTAATTGGTTCATCAGATAGCCAATTTTCAATCTATCTGTAGGGAATAAACCGGGGGAAGCTTCGAAGTGGTACTCAATTTGGTTTAAAAAAACCTCTAAATTCTTTCGAATCACCTCCATAACGAGGGGGAAGTGAAAGGGTTATGGACGGTGGTTTATGTGGCACGGGAACCACTGCAGGTGGCGGAACCACAGATGGTACAGGAGGTGCCTCTAAATAGGCAGTTCTCTGGAGCAAGATCTGAAATGCCTGGGCAAATTGATCTAACCTGTGGTCCATATCCTCCACCCTATTCTCACAGGCAATCATATGTTTGCATAGTTCCGCAGCATCCATGGCCCTGTCGTAATGTCACGGCTACTAGTGTGGTCCAGCACGCAGAAACTATGTAAACATATACATAAGAAGGAAAAGGAAAATAAAAGGACAGAGCGTAAACCAGACCTTAGAATACCCGGACTAATACGCTAGAGACAGAGAATAGTCAAAGGGAAAGCCGAGGTCAAGGAAGCCAGAAAATACACAATACCGTTTACACATGCCAAGTCAGGGAAACCAGAATTCAGAATAACCAGATCAGGATACCAGGAAATCAGATTCACAGAGATAAAGCACTCTCAGGAAACCAGGAACAGGAAACCACGACATGGCAAGGTACTGGGGTGAGCTAGGGATTTAGATATTCCTCTCTAAGGTCGGATTGGTCAGAGACGACCTCTGACCCCAAAATGTGCGTGTCACGCGCACGTCAGTATAAACTTCAGGGGCGGAGCTATGTTTAGGCGCGACCATCCAGAGGATGCGGGGAAGCGGCTGTCAGTTCGCCGACGAGCAGGTAAGCTCGTTCTGTTGGCGAGGATCTGCCGGTCGGGCACAGCCTTGCCATGCAGCGGGCCGGCAACCACGACAATTAACATTGTTGAACAGCTCATTTGAGCCATAGCAATGGAGCAACATATTGTAATCCATGGATATTATTTATTTATTTATAAAATATTTTACCAGGAAAGATACATTGAGATGTATCTCGTTTTCAAGTCTGTCCTGGGTCCACAAATCATTGCATTGTTACATTAGAGTACAATAAAATACAAAAACAATATTAATACACAATAAATGCAAAATTTAACATAGAACAGGTAGGAAATATATAATCAGCCATGACAGGTACATTCTGTTTTGAGGTATGTAGAGAGGGATCTGTTAAAGGACTTTAGGCTTAGGGAAGATTTTAAATTGTGCGGGAGGTCGTTCCACAATTGCGGTGCTCTGTAGGTGAAGGAGGATAGAGACGCTTTCTTTTTGTATTGAGGTAGACTAAGTAAAGTGTTGGTACTGGATCGGAGCTTGTAGGAAGTGGGAACAGCTGGGGAAAGCATTTTGTTCAGGTAGGGTGGGAGTTTTCCAGAAAAGCTCTTAAACACAAGGCTGGAAAGATGAAGGGTGCGTCTGCATTCCAGCGACAGGCAGTTTAGTTCTTTTAGCATGTCACAATGGTGGGTCCTGTAATTACATTGTAGCACAAATCGGCAGAACGAGTTATACAATGTGTTGAGTTTATTAATGCGGGATTGCGATGCAGATGCATATACTACATCCCCATAATCAATGATTGGCATCAGCATTTGCTGTACAATCTTTTCCTTTACTGCAGTGCTTAAGCAGGATTTGTTTCTGTACAGGGCACCTAGTTTTGCATAAAGTTTAGATGCAAGCTTTTCTATGTGCATGCCAAAAGATAGTATGGGGTCTAACATCATACCCAAGTATTTGAAAGAGTGGACCGCGGTCAGTGTGCCATTTGAATTTGTTTTGATGGATAGGTGGGAATTGTGTAATTTGTGTAATTTAGGTACTGTTCCAGAGATCATTGTGACAGTTTTGTCAGTGTTCATGAAGACTTTGTTTTTTGCGTTCCACTTTTGCACCTCTGTAAACTAGTCTTAGAGCACAGCCTTAAGTTGCGGTAGATTGGATTTGCTCGCATAGATTACTGTGTCATCTGCGTACATGTGTACATTTGAGGATTGGCAGACATTAGGCAGATCATTTATAAATAATGTAAATATTAGGGGGCTGAGAATGGAACCCTGGGGAACACCACATGTGACTGGGAGAGGGAAGGAGTCGCTGTCAGAAATGGACACATATTGCGAGCGATCTGATACATATGATCGAAACCAGGTTAGCGAATGAACACCAATACCTGAGTTTTTGAGTTTGTGCAGTAGAATGTCGTGGTCTACTGTGTCAAAGTCTTTAGCAAAATCAAGTAAAATAGCTCCAGTTAGGGCTCCTTGTTCCATGCCAGTTTGGATGTCATTGCAAAGTTTTAAGAGGGCACTTGTATTGGAGTGATTCTGGTGAAAGCCCGATTGGTCAGGGGTCAGATAGTTTAATTGTTGGTAGTACTCACAAAGTTGGGTATGGACACATTTTTCTAAGATTTTTGACAATATTGGGAGCAATGATATTGGGCGATAGTTAGAAACCAAAGTAGTGTCACCACTTTTATGGATAGGCACTACTTTTGCAGTCTTCCAAAGTTTGGGTATGTATCCAGACACCAAGGATTCGTTAATTAGAGTTGAGACAGGTTTAGCAATTGCCGGCGCACTGAGCTTCAACAGCATAGCTGGGATTTGATCAGGTCCTGATTGGTTTTTCATTTTTAGATTATTAAGATGTTTTTAATGACACTAACAGGTACAGGTCTAAAAATAAACGTGTCTATATTAGGCCTTTGCAAATTTAGTGTGACCTGATCCACATTTGTAGTTTCAGGATGCGTGTCATTTATTAGCTTGGCAATCAGGGCAGTAGAGCATCTGACAAGATAATTGTTAAAGGCATTTGCTACATCTAAAGGAAGTTGCAAGGTTTGGTTACCCACTTTGACAGTGGAGGGTTGGGAGTGGATTGGGGGAGTTTGTAGTTTATTTATGACTTTCCAAAAGTTTCTAGGGTTTGAGATGTTATTGTTCAGATTTTCATAGAAATATTGGGCTTTGGACAATTTTGTCTGTTTTGTGCATATATTTCGCCATTGTCTATATGCACCGTGATCATTCATAGAGCCACTACACTTAAACTTTGACCACAAAGAATTCCGAAACTGGTACATTTGGATGAGGTCAGCTGTGATCCAGTTCATATGCGCTCCTTTTACCCTCGCCTTATGCAGCGGGGCATGCAAATTCCAAATTTGTAGGAGTTCAGACTGAAAGAATTCAACAGCACAGTCTAGATCTGAGATAATGTTTAATCTGTGCCATGGGAGGTTCTTGATGTAATTTAGAAAGGATTCAAGATTACATTTTTTGAAGGACCTAGTTATTTTAACCTTGGGAGAGGATTTAATAGCCTTTATTTTGCGCACGCAGTACACTAAACAGTGATCACTGAAAGTGTTTGGGAGAACACCGACCTCCTGGATTCTATCAGGAGAAGTGGATATATAGAAGACAAGAAGACATAGACCAGTGTAAAACAGTATGGGGTCAAATGAGATGAAAAACAACCAAAGGTCATAAAAACCTTCATGAATATGATGAAGGATAAACAAAAGTTTTAATTATGACTTTGTAGGCATGAAGGTAATGGTGAGGGATGAAGGTAATGGTGGTTAGGCTTGATGGTAATGGTGATGGATCCCAAAATATGACAAAAGAAAAGAAAGAGCATTGGCAAATGAAAGATATGCAAGATCATACATACCCTTTGTTTTATCATGTCTAATTTAATTTACAACATTGATATTTATTTTTATAACATATTTATTGAACCTGTCAGGAAAAAGAGATAATATGTGCCATGTACTCTCCCATCCTCTATGCCCTCCCAACGTTTCTGGTATGGATGAATAATTAAATAGCATTTTAAATGTATACCTTCTGAGACTTGATAGAAGATAAATACATGACTCATTAGCCTTACATAGCCTTGTGATGGAATTCAGGACTGACAAATATCCAAAGAAATCAAGTTGTACTCTTAAATTTTAAATCCACACAAATTATTAAATAACTCCTTAATGACCAAAGGCAGTCTGTGATGTTATAACAATATGTTCTTTAAAGATCTTGTTCCGAAATGGAATGATCAGCACGCTTTATGAATGTGGGAATCAAAAAAGAGCTACCAAAACTAAAATAACAGTGCTTTCTGTTCTAGTATCGTAGATTTCCAGAGAGGACTGTGATGGTGGTAAAATGCAGCATTTGATCCTAGTGGTGTTAATGACATTGTTATTCATGCAGTCCCCCTGCAGACAGTTCCTTAGACTACTATTGCTGCCAAGTGTCTCTTCACGATCACATGGCCAGGGAGGGCAAGATTTGCCAGTGGTAGACTGCCTGGGTTGTCAGGCAGTTCCTGCAAAGTGAATAACCAGGATATGTAAGTATCACGAGGTAGAAGGGCGCTCTATGCTACCGCAATGGCTTTTTAGCCCATTTAATTCATGAATGGCATAGAATGCCATAACAGCATTACGGGGGTAACATCCTTAATGCTTTCTGTTCCATTCTGTTCTATTAGAGTTTCTTATCTCTTGCTCTGTTAATAGCCTTCTAGACCCTGCATGAGCCTCCTGTGTGCAATAAACATTACATTTTGCAGAATAGGAGACAAAAATGTGTAACGCAAGTTAACATCTGATTGAAAATGAAACTATTTATTTTAATGCAGGCTGTGTTTGTAACAGGCAGCAGAAGTGTGGCAAGGGCAGTATAATCAACAACAAAAGTGATTTAACCCCTAAAGAGCAGAGAATTGAGCACGGTAGGGACAATTGAGGGGCAATTGAGACTGCAGGGGCATGATCTATACAATGACAGGGCTCTATTAAGCTAAAGTTGTTTAGATTTTTTATATTCTTCCTTGAAAGAATTATTATGCAGTGCTTTATAAACAAAAATACTGATTTATCACAATTTCATGCATCACATGTTTGAAATAAATCTTACATGTATTTTTTTTTTTCTTCAGAAAGCTTTGTGTTCAAAAAGGTTTTATCTTTACTAATCATGGTAAATGACTAAGCTTTTATTTTGCCAATATGGAACAGCAGTTTAAAAAGCATCTCAAAATTCATTAAATAAGAGTTACATCATGTCTTGGAATGAGCCATGATCTTGTAGGTTGTTTATTAGCCACACAACATAACAGTAACATAATGGAAGACTTTCTAGTGTGTGAGACCCATCAGACTTTTACAACTTGACAGTCATGATACATTTCAGTTAGTTTATACTCTGGAAACCTCACAAATCATACAATCTACCTCTTAAGTATGTTTGCAGAGAAGATGATAGTTACTCATTTATCACCGTCAAGTAGAATATTTCACTCCAACATGGATGATAAACTAAGTCACACATCCTTTGATTACAGTTCAGTAGAATCTTTACTGATATGGCTTTCCTAAAGGTATTGGAACTCAGCCTGTCTCAAAAATGTTATAGCTATACTTATTAGGTTATAAAATGTCTACTGTGGCTGAGAGCAGATTAAGGCTGTCTTAATAACACATTTACTACATTTGCTTCATGTGGATACTATTTTTGGATTTTTTTTAGAGGGGGGGGGGGTTGCTTAACAGGAAAATGTGAAAGAGAAAGCTAATTTTGATACAACGATAAGTAAATATGTATGCAAGAACTATAAGATAGAATTATGTCAATATAGAAGAAATCACTTTCTCATTAGCTCTGGTGCAGGTTTTTTCACATTGTAGAGTTCCTGCAAGGACACCGTTCTGTAACTCTATATTGCTTTAAGGTATCTATAAATGACAGTTATCTCCCTTTTCACAAATGCTAGGCAATATTTTGCACTTTAAATGTAGTGGACTACATCTCCCCTGATGATTATAGCTTTAAGAGCGTTATGGAAGGTGTAGTCTACAAGTCTAGAGTGCAGAACATTGCCTACCTCTGCTCTATACATATTTTTAAAGGAAAAAAATATGTTGGTAGTCTAGTAGCCAGCAATGGTTGAAAAATTAGTGAGGACTCTTAGCACACATAGCACATTGCCTGGATTCTTTACAGGGTGCAACAAAATCCATAAATTCCAAAGCCTTTTTTAAAAGCTGTAATATTGCATTTAATTGACCATTTTTAACATATTTTTTTTTAATTATGTTACACTTGCTATAAGGCACAAAAGTTGCATAAGAATTTTTATGTACATTTTTTTTACAGGATGGGCTAAAATTCAGAGTAGCAGTTAACAGGTAAATAACTTTGTTAGTAGTTAATTTTTTTTTCTGTTGCAAGTACATATTATAAGTAAGTCATGGAAGATTCACCATGTGGTTCATAAAGGAACAATGAATTAGCCAGAGAACAAGATGAATGTATTAATCAACTCATCATGCCTGACAAAGCTCATTTTCATTTCAATGGTTTCTTAAATAAGCAAAACATGCCAAATTTTCTAAATCCTTTCATTATTCCCTGGCATTATCTTATAACTAGGCTAGCCTTATGCCTTTCCAACACATGTGTAGCTAGAAGGCTATTCCATGCATCCACTACCCTCTCAGTAAAGTAATACTTCCTGATATTATATCTAAACCTTTGCCCCTCTAATTTAAGACTATGTCCACTTGTTGTGGTAGTTTCTCTTCTTTTAAATATAGTCTCCTCCTTTACTGTGTTGATTCCCTTTATGTATTCAAATGTTTCTATCATATCCCCACTGTCTTGTCTTTCCTTCAAGCTATACATGTTACGTTCCATTAACTTCTCCTTGTATGTTTTATCCTGCAATCCATGAACCAGTTTAGTAGCCCTTCTCTGAACTCTCTCTGGTCTTGGGGTATAGAAAATCAACAGATAATTCATCAGTGCCAATTGCACCCTACCTAATGCACCGTCTTGTGCTGGGTGATCTCGCAGGTAGTTATCTTTTAGAAATTCTAGAGCTAGAGCCTCTAACACTCACTAATGTTATGAACAATGCAATCGAAAGATCCCGGCTTTGCAAGGTTTATTAATAAGCAAAGTTTTTGACTTTTTAAACCATACTCTGAATTTTGGCCCACCCTGTATAAGACTAGGAACTAAGGAAAGCAGACCTAGAGCCAAATGTAGGGAGGCAGAGATGGTGAATATGTCACAAGAAGCCACCTTAGGGTGCACCGGCCCGGGGGTACAGGATTCAGGTGACCGACAAGAGGAGAGCGCATTGCACAGTGTTCCCCTCCTGCTGGTCTCTGTATGTAGTGTGGCTGATCGTGGACCGTGAGAGAGAAGTTTCTGTTTTCCTCTCCCTGGTTGATTGTTCTTCTAAATTAACACCTAAATCACAAAGAATTGAGCAGAGTAACTGCAGGGGCATAATCTATACATCTAAACTGCTTCATTAAGCTATAGGTATTTTGGTGCCTATCGTGTCCCTTTAAAGGACCACTCTAGGCACCCAGACCACTTCAGCTTAATGAAGTGGTCTGGGTGCCAGGTCCAGCTAGGGTTAACCCATTTTTTCATAAACATAGCAGTTTCAGAGAAACTGTTATGTTTATGAATGGGTTAAGCCTTCCTCCAAATCCTCTAGTGGCTGTTTCATTGACAGCCGCTAGAGGCGCTTGCGTGCTTCTCACTGTGATTTTCACAGTGAGAGCACGCCAGCGTCCATAGGTAAGCATTATGAATGCTTTCCTATGTGACCGGCTGAATGCGCGCGCAGCTCTTGCCGCGCGTGCGCATTCAGCCGACGGGGAGGAGAAGAGGAGGATTGGGGGAGGAGAGCTCTCCACCCAGCGCTGGAAAAAGGTAAGTTTTTACCCCTTTCCCGGGCGGGAGGGGGTCCCTGAGGGTGGGGGCACCCTCAGGGCACTATAGTGCCAGGAAAACGAGTATGTTTTCCTGGCACTATAGTGGTCCTTTAAGTGACAGATTCTTTGGTTGTCAATTTAAAATACTTGTAAACTTGTAACATTTGTCTTTATTGTGTAGCCTTTTGATCTTTTGTTCACAAAATACACAAAAACACTCTGCTCTCATGGATATCAAACAATTGCGAACACAACACAGGTTTATATATAAAAAAAAATGTTAAATAAATGTGTGGCACAATTATTGGCCAGTTATGGAAGTATATTCCCATTTATATTTAAAATTGTTTTAGGACCTTGACTTCCCCATTCACAGAGGTTTAAATATGAGGTAACACATAGGCCAAATTCCCGAAGTCGTTCATCATAATAGGTGAGACCAACGAATATAGCTGTAATATGGTTGTTGACACAAAATAGGAAGTGGCTATGAGAGAATAGCAAAAGCAATGAAAACATGCACATTTCAACCATCAGGGCAGTGGTATCTATAGACAGACCGTGAGACAGACAGATATAATTCAGATGGACGGACAGAGAGACAAATAGATAGATAGAGTTTACTTGCTTCCAGCCCAAGCTTTGTTTCTTCACCATTAACCCCAGTTTATTATTTACAAAGCATCTAAACCTTGCAATACTGCTCTTTTTTTTTAGTTCTGTTTTTTTTTCTGTTGTAGTAAAAGCAAAAGGTTATAAGGCTTCTAAAGCCTTTTAACAAATAAACCTTTTATAGAAGCAATGTGAAATGATCTGTTCTAACTGACATTTTTTTTAACTAAATCTAAAAGAGATAACGTGCAAAATATTTCACCCTGTTACACAGTGGAAACAAAGCCTATCAAAAAAGATAGAAAAAAAAAAAGAGAATCTTACATAGTCACAAAACTTGTATTAAGGTGGAAAAATGCAACACTGAACTGCAGCTACTTTCATAAATCACAGTTACATTACAATATGTATTATTAGTGTACTATATATAAACACATAGATACAAATAATTTATGTGTGTGTGTGTATGTATATATGTATGTTAAAGTATAGATTGTTGCCGTATTAGTCCAGTGATGTAGATGTAAAAAAACAGATAACAATTGTATCTTGTAATATCTTTTTATTGGACTAACATAATTTTTTAATGACAAGCATTCGGGAGAACCTCCCTTTCTCAAGTCTGAAGCATTTCTGTGCAAGACGACACATAGAATTCAAAGTTGAGTTGAGGCACAGGTATATTGATAGAAAATAGGCACCATTCTTGCAGAGGGTTGTAAATATCTTGTGTGAAGATCACAGAGTGAGGGGGGAGAGAGGAAAAAAAAGCAAACAGTGCAGAAGATAGTGCTGGAAGGGGGGAGTGAAAAAGAAAAAGTCTTGCTCAGAAATGTTTTAGATTTGAGAAAGGGAGGCTCTCCCAAAAGCTTGTCATTAAAAAAATTATACTAGTTTAGAAAAAAAGGTATTACAAGATGTAAATTTTATCTATTTTTTTACATCTACATCACTGGACTAATATGGCTACAATCTCCACTTATTTACACACATACACTTATTATATTTCTATTTGGCATAATAATTATTTTTAAGAATATTCTATCCATTATTTTAGGTTTGGGGGACTACCTAACAACCCAGGCAGTTGTACAGACTGCCATTCCGGCCATTTGATCGCAACAGCATCACAATCACATGTCTGACTGGTCAGGCAGTCCCCCAACCCAAATGTGAGCTGTTCGGATCACCGCAGGAGGTGAATATGTGTGTCTGGGAGGGGTCACGATTGTTATGGCATGCTAGCATGTTGCTTTCAGCCCTCAAAGGAGAGGGTACAAACTATCAAAATAATAATAATAATGGGATAGTTTGAATAAAAAACGAACATACTCCAAAATGGAACATGGATCCAGTGTAAAAATTCAAAGTTTGAAAAAAAATGAAATAGCTGTGTCTGAAATGTGAACCTTCATTGTTTTCTGCGATGGCTATTAAACTTACAAGGCAAACATACCAAATTCTAAAATAGTTTCACATTGAAATGTTATTGTATTTTGTGACCTGTAAATTTAACAATAAACGGAAATCCTAGACACACTGTGTACTCTGTAAATCAAGACACATTATCATTGCCAAAACTATAAAAAAAAGGATAATAATTGTTTTAATTTCTTTTTATAACAAATTAGAATTTCTATATGTATATGTCACATCAAATGAAAGTCCCATTTTGACCTTTAAAAAAAAAATGGCATATAATATGGGTTGGTGCAATAAATAAGAACAATGCAAATTGCAGTTGAACACAAACAGCGAGAAAATTTTTTTTTCTTATGTCCTTAAGTGTAAGTCCAACTTCTAAAGCTGCATCCTTAAGGAGGTATTGCTTGCTATTTTGGTTTGCATGTGAAGGTCTCATTTAAGACACATGCTTTTTAGAGCATGTATTCTTGGGGAATGCATTTCCATGCCTTAACCATAAGAAATTCAGGGATTTTAATCTTTCATCACTTCTAGAGGTTTTTACACACCATACCTTTTGCATACGGAATGTATTGGTTTTGCTCACAGCAGGAAAGTACCTACATAAAGCAGTATCCAGGGTGGGTAAAATTTGGGCATCTTCCAAACTACAAATTACTTATAGAGTCTGATGATGTTATTCACTAGAGTGAGAATTGTAGGGGACTCCTGGTAAATTAAAAGTACATTTAAAATGTTAGACCAAAGTAGCTAAACTGGAAGCCTGGATGGCTAGGAACATTCTTCCAAATAAACTATTTTGGCCAAAACTTGAAATTCACCTTCAATCCACTTTCCACCCACAACAATTCTCAGTCCAGTAAATAACCTTGCCAGTGATAGGAGGCATCCTGCAGTTTTAAAATTTCAAAATATCATTCAAACAATTAATTATTTACACTAAGTTCTTAACACGTGTAAATCACAGTTAGGCATCTGACCCAATCTTGGTCTCCTACACCAATTATTAAAATCATGGTCCATCTCCTTTCTGCAATAAGGACATTCTTATATTTAACAGAAACATATAAATTTAGTTTGTGCACCATCAGCATAAATATTGTTTAGGAACTTCTGGTATTTGCTTTTTTTTTTTTTTTATAAACATTCATCACGTATTGCTTCTTCCTACTTAGAATATCATGTAGGATGTTGATGTATACATGATCACTAGACAATACCTGTGCCTCACTAAACATCTCTAGAAATGGAAGAATTGGGTGACATTTATACATTGAATCATTCACCATGTTAGACATTGAAGAGACTAGCTTATACAGAAATCTGTTGATGAAACAACAGTGTTAAGTGAACTAGAGAGAATTTACGGGTAATTCCATTGTCATCTTCTCTTCTTTCAATTCCATTCGCTACTGTGTCTAATGTTATATTTTCTGTTCTTTCAATCACTTGTTTTTACTCTATGACAGCTCATCCTACAATCCATGCCTGAAGAATAGGTCTATTCATCATACAAAACAGAGTCTGACTACTGACTCATGTCTTTTTCATCTGACAATCAGCTAAGGGTTATTTGTCACCGTCTTATTTATCTACCAAATCCCAATGCTGATTTGCTATTTCAGGTCATTCAAAAGGGTCACTACTTCCCCCAAAAACACATTTTCTGCTGAATAACAATGATATTGGTGGATTATCAATCATCTAAGCAGCTTATATTTTTACAGTCTTTATATATCAAGTAACCAGAAGCAGGTGCAATAGGAAAAAAAAAAAAACTTTTAACAACATTGAAAATCATTATATGTTGAGAAGGTATCTTTTTTAAAACTTTTTTGTGAGTTTAAAGACATGCACAAAAATGCACATTAAAACTGCTCGTATCTGTAGATATAGCAGATTGCATCTGTACGCTCAACTAAAAAGATACAGATTCAGGCTATTAGGTTGATGACAGTTATTCCGAGGCAGGATAGAATCCAAGGTTGGTGTTTTGTTAGAATGTTAAAGAGGTGATAATGAGGTAGAATGGGGTAAGACTACTGACACATTTCACTTGATAGGTGTGATCGACACCAAGATTCCAACTATTGAAGATAAGTGTTATGTCCCAAAGTGTGAGTTGGCTTTTAATTAGTGAATGTAATGCTGCAAGTATCTATTCAATAAATTATACTCATGAGGTGTCAAATCCAGAGGCAGTGTATTACTTACTGTATACTGGAGAATTCCACAAAAGGCTTCCTTACTTATACACACTATACAGCTTCCTAACCTATAACCGATGTCTCAGCGTCTTCCCAAGTTATCTATATTCAGTTAACTAACAAGATGGCTGCTGCTTCCTGATCTTGTTAACCAACAAGATGGCTGCTGCTTCCAGTACATCCTCCTTCTCCCAGCATGCACTGCAGCAGGAAAAAGGGAGGGGCATAATGCCATTCCCAACCTAGGGAAACTCAGAGACAGACATTAAGTCTATCTAAACATCACAAGAAGAAGCAGCAGTTAAGGAATTTGTGAGCTTCCTACAAAAGTAAAATTAAATGATTAGTATTCTAATCCCACACAAATAAAACAACAATGGTCTTTTGTTACGATCTATATTTTTTCACTTCTTAAAGGAATTCTGCAAGAACGGGAAGGCAAAAGAGAAAACTCACAGATAGCTGTAGCAATACATACAGGGCCGGCCTTAGGCAATTAGGCGCCCTGTGCAAAAAGTCTTCACGGCGCCCCCCCCACCTCCCACCAAGTTGCCTGAATACAGTAACACACACAGGCACCGGGGACGTGTGTATCACGAGGCAAACAAGGCATCTGCCTTGGGCGCCACTTTGCAGGGGGCGGCAAAAAAAAGCATCCCTCCAAACCCCCAGGCAGATCCCTTGCTTGCCTCGCATCCTGGGGGGCTCAAGAGCTGACCGGCTGGCCACTTTTGAGCCCCCCCAAGGCTGGCAGCGGGCAGCGAAGGAGCATACTCACCTGAGCTCTTCCTGCTCAGCTTCCTCTGCGCCGCTTAATGAAGCCGGGAGCCAGAATATGACGTCAGTCCGGCTCCCGGCATCACTAAGCGCTGCTTACTCAGCCTGTGCGCCCCCTGCCTGCCTGCCCAGCAGCCACACTGGACTGCTGGTAAGAAATCCACTCCAGCTTTCCCAGGGAGGCTGGGTGGATTTAAAATAAATGTAAAAAATATTAGTTTGTGAGTGTTAGTGGAAATGTCTGTGTGTGTGTCTGTGAGTGTTTATTTTGAAGTGAATGTGTGTGTGTGTGTGTGTCTGTAAGTGTGTAATTGTGTGTGTCTGTAAGTGAATGTGTGTGTGTCTGTGAGTGAATGTGTGTGTTGGTCAGTGAGTGTATATGTGTCAGTCAGTGAGTGTGTATGTGTCAGTCAGTGAGTGTGTATGTGTCGTCAGTGAGTGTGTATGTGTCGTCAGTGAGTGTGTGTCAGTCAGTGAGTGTGTAAGTCAGTGAGTGTGTAAGTCAGTGAGTGTGTAAGTCAGTGAGTGTGTATGTGTCGGTCAGTGAGTGTGTGTCGGTCAGTGAGTGTGTGTCAGTCAGTGTGTATGTGTCGGTCAGTGGAGTCGTGCATCTTTCAGTGAGTGCTTGCGTCTGTCAGTGAGAGTGTGCATCTGTCAGTGTGTGTCCAAGTAATAGTGTATGTGTGTATGTCATTGTTTGTCAGTGTATATGAGAGTGTGTGTCTGTCAGTGAGTGTGCGTCTGTCAGTGAGTGAGCGTCTGTCAGTCAAAGTGCGGCCTTGACAGGAAGGGGTGGGGGAAATTTAAACTCGGTTACAGGCATGTACACACACACTCAGTTAAAGGCAGTCACACATACAGGCACAGGCACAAACAATGGCACAGCTACAGCGACACACACAGACAGACAGTCACATAGGCAGTCACACACACAGACAGACACACAGTAACACACACATAGACAGTTATACACACACAGGCAGGCAGTCACACAGATAGAAAGTCACACACACAGGCAGGCAGTCACACACAGACAGATAGTTACAGACAGACACACACAGGCAGGCAGTCACATACAGGCAGTCACACACACAGGCAGTCACACACACAGACAGACAGTCACACACACAGACAGTCACACACAGGCAGGCAGTCACACACAGAGACAGTCACACACAGAGACAGTCACACACACAGAGACAGACAGTCACACACACACACACACACAAGGACAGGCAGTCACACAGACAGTCACACACACACACACACAGACAGTCACACGCACACAGGCAGGCAGTCACACAGACAGACAGTCACACACACACACAGACAGACAGTCACACAAACAGGCAAACAGTCACACACACACACTTACCTCTTTCCAGTGGATGCAGTTGGCTGATGGGGAAGCATCTTTCCCTCTTCCTGTACAGCAGGGGCTTCGGGAGGTATTAGCCCCGTCTCCGCCTCTCGATAAGCCCCGCCTCCGCCGCTCGGTAAACCCCGCCCCCTCTGCCGCGATTTTTTTTTTTTTTTTTTTAAATAGACCCGGGTGGAGAATAATTAATCCTCCAGCCAGGTACCTCTTTTAGCTCCCCTGCACTCCGGCCATGAGTGAGCTGTGTCGGCCACAGGGCGCCCCCTGTTCCATGGCGCCCTGTGCGGTCGCACAGCTCGCACACCCCTAAGGCCGGCCCTGAATACATATGGTGACTGATGTTTATGAGATAAATTTATTGGCCAAAAAAAAACCAATAACAAAAAAGCTAAAATATTTCAAACATCATATTGTTCAGCACGCATTTTTTTTCCCCAGATTACAAATCATTCCTGGCAAGCATTTTATCAAGCCTCTTTGGAGGTGATCTAAACAGCTGTTGCATAGTTCTTTCTTCAAACATTTAGTCAAAAGCGGCTGCCAGAAATTCCTTCGTTCTTCGTTTATTTGGTCTTCTAACACATTTATGTAATAATTCAAAAATAGATGCAATGTCTCTACACAATGCACACAGATCCAGAATAAACATAATATAACAATGTATAGTACGTATATCTACAAAAATGTGTGGAAAATAATATGTAAAAAAAAAAAAAAAAAACATTATAAAATGCATTTATTCCAAGTGTATAAATGGTAAAATTAGCAGAATTACAGTGCAGCAAATCCCAAACACAAGGTGTGCAGCAAATCCCAAACACAAGGTGCGAACAATTATTTTTAGGCAATGCCTACATACTTTAATTATATGTGAGTGTTGGGGGAAATGTGTGTGTGTGTCTGGATGTCTGTCAGTGAGTCTGTGTGTGTGTATCTGTCAGTGTGTGTCTGTGAGTGTGTGTCTGTTAGTGAATGTGTGAGTGAATGAGTGTTTATGTGTGTCTGTCAGTGTGTCTGTCTGTCAGTGTGTCTGTCTGTCAGTGAGTCTGTGTGTGTATATCTGTCAGTGTGTGTCTGTGAGTGTGTGTGTCTGTCTGTCAGTGAATGTGTGAGTGAATGAGTGAGTGTGTGTGTGTCTTTCAGTGTGTCTGTCTGTCACTGAGTCTTGTGTGTATATCTGTCAGTGTGTGAGTGTGTGTCTGTCAGTAAATGTGTGCATGTTTGTCAGTGTGAGTGTGTCTGTGAGTGAGTGAGTGTATGTATGTCAGTGTGTGTCTGAGTGATTGTGTTTGTCTGTCAGTGTGTGTCTGTGAGTGAACCTGTGTGTCTGAGTGACTGTGTGTGTCTGTCAGTGTGTGACTGTGAGTGATTGTGTATTTCTGTCTGTGAGTGAGTGTGTCTGTGAGTGTGTGTGTGTGTGTGTGTGTGTATCTATCTGTGAGTGAGTGTATGTGTCTGTCAGTGAATGTGTGTGTGTGTCTGAGTGATTGTGTATGCCTCTCAATGTGTGAGTGTCTGTCAGAGGGTGGTTGTGTGTTTGTCAGTGAGTGAGTGTGTGTGTGTCTGCGTCATTGTGTGTGTGTATGTCAGTGAGTGTGTGCGTGTCTGTCAGTGATTGTGTGTCAGTGATTGTGTGTGTCTGTTAGATTGTGTCAAATCAGTGAGTGTGTGTATGTTAGTGTATCTGAGAGTGTGTGTCTGTCAGTCAAAGTGCGTGTTAGTCTATAACAGCAAGGGTGTTGACAGGAAGGGGTGGGGCAAATTTCAGTTAGGGGGTGCCCGAGTTCCGTTATGCCTAGGGCAGCAAAATACACCACTGACTGGAGACCGTATCTCCAGAAGGATATTGATACTTTGGAGAAAGTTCAGAAAAGGGCTACTAACCTGGTTCATCGATTACAGGATAAAACTTACAAGGAAAGGTTAAAGGATCTTAACATGTATAGTTTGGAAGAAAGATGAGACGGGGGGATATGATAGAAACATTTAAATACATAAAGGGAATAAACACAGTAAAGGAGGAGACTATATTTAAAAGAAGAAAAACTACCACAACAAGAGGACATAGTCTTCAATTAGAGGGGCAAAGGTTTAAAAATAATATTAGGAAGTATTACTTTACTGGGAGGGTAGTGGAATAGCCCTCCATCTAAAATGGTAGAGGTCAACACAGTGAAGGAGTTTAAACATGAGATTTAACAATTGTTCCATACCAACTTAAAATGAAAGGCAATGTGTAGAAGTAAGACATTTTACTGTTAAACGGCAATGTCCCTGGTCTCCACTCATATGGTAGTGTTAAATTGATGCTCGGTATTTGACAGCTACTTGCTGCAAGAATTCAGATCAGGACATCTGTTAGATGATTCCAACTCATTGCTCAGTCTAGTGCCAGGTCATATTCCTTATAGATTCACAACATACTCAACATTCTGTTCCCATTTTCTTCTAGATTCTATAATCCTACCTATGCTTTTTTAATTAATTGGTAAACTAAATGGACCAATTTTTCTGTTTTGTTTTTTGTAATAAAATATATATTTCTATATTTGTCATCTACCACAGGAGCTTGTGTCAAAGAAGTACTTGAAGTAGTATTCTCATTTTTTTTTTTGTTTTGTTATGTAGATTGAGAAATTCCTAAAAAAATTTCACAAAACAATTTCTGCATAACAATCAAAATGCCTGCAGGTTTATTTAGAAGTTAAAAGGTTGATTTGGTATAGTAAGTATCTATTAAACCCATGTTGAAAGCATCATATTTTTTGCAATGGTTCAAAGGAAACAGCTTAATTGTATGGATTAATATTCCAATATTATCATATCATCTCTATAGAAGTAGGTGCAAAACCTAAAAATATTTGTTACATAGAAACTAATTTGTCTTAAGAAAACATATTCTAAATCATAGGTAAATCGTGGCATCTGTCTCAAGGATCCTTTTCAATAGGAATTTTCTACTAGTCGCGCAATATACTACAGTGAAAAATAATTACTGGCCCATCAAATATCTAATCCCATATAGAAATTTTCCTTATATATGTACATGTGTTATGCATTAAAATTAGATAATTCCATCTTGGAATATCTCTATTAATCTAGACGTCTACCTATATGGAAGGGTAGGATTTGAGAACCAATTTATTTGTGTATTATCCATTTCATATGATGGTTATTTCTCACTAAATCTAAGATATAATTATTTCAAAGTGGGGTTTTTCCAAATGTAGGACAATGTATGCTAACACGTAAAATTGTCACTAAAAGATTAATTATAATCAGTCTGGGTCACTGTGGAAAATGCTACATCCTAAAAGCTATAGCATATAAAAATTATATTTGATTCTAAAAAGGAAAATTAAAGTTACTCTTCAATATAAATATTTGCCTGGAATATAGAGTGTATAAAGTCATTCATTTCTGCTCCTTTCACCTTACTCGTTAGAAATGTACTTTGAGACTCATTAGATTTGCCTTATTTGTCCTAAGCATATCAGTTCTGTACTAATGCTTATTATATGTGAGAAGCCCTTTACTCAAAAACAGATAGATTAAATAAATTTTACATTATCCTGTAGCAGTCACTTACCTTAACATAACTTGATGTATTTATTTTTTTCTTTACAAACTTGGATTGAGCAATGTTGACAACGGTTATATTTTTCATCTTTTGGGGCATTCTAAGTATGTGTAAATACATATTGTGATCCATTCAGTAATCAAGCAAGTGGTGGTGATTTAAGAATCAACTTGTAACATGTAGACCAATATCGCACTGTGGCAAAAAAATTAGATTTATTTGTTTTACTTTTTCAATTTTTTTTTTAAAACATATTGCATGTGTATTATCATGCTGAAAGAGGCCACTGCCATCAAGGAACACCATTGCGGAGTACGGAGTACAACAATTTGCAATGATCTGCAACAATTACTAGGTAGGTGGTACGCTTCAAACTAGCATCCACATGAATGCAAAGACCCAAGGTTTCCCAGCAGAACATTACCCAGTAGATAACACTGCCTCCACTGGCCTGTCTTCTTCTTATAGTGTGTCTTGCTGCCACCTCTTCCCAGGTAAACAATGCACATGCACCCAGCCATACACCTGATACAAAAGGAAACGTGATTCATCAGAGCAGGCAATCTTCGTCCACTGTTGCATTGTCTTGTTCTGGCACTTACATCTTTATTGAGGACACATTTGGTGGTGAACAGTTATGTGTTATCATAAGTACTTTGACTGGTCTGTGGCTACATAGCCTTATATACAGCAAACTGTGATGCACTGTGTGTTCTGCTAACTTTCTATCATGGCCAGTATTACGTTTTTAAGCAATTTGAACAACAGTAGCTCTTCCATGTGACAGGACCAGATGGACTATCCTTAGTTCCATACATGCATCAATAAGCCTTGGGTGCCCATGACCCTGATGCTCATTCACTGGTTGTCTTTCCTTGCACTACGCTTGTTATGTACTAACTACTAGATAATAATTCAGAGCTGGCTAATATTTCCCACCCCTTGACAGGTGCCCTTATAAAGATATAATCAATGTTATTTACTTCACTTGTCAGTGGCTTTAATGTTGTGGCTGATCAGTGTATTTCTAACTCTATAGTTTCCTAGTCACCATTGAGGTGACTGCCCTCAACACTGGCTGCTCTCTTCGTGGATGCATAAGAAAAAAATGAGAGGTTAGTGCCCATGCACTGCAAAACGCAATGCTTTGCAAATCAGATGGACTTTATCAGACCACCTGATTTAAACTAAGTTTTTGCAGCTACTAAAGGAATTTAAACCCTTCAATGTAAACATTGCTCATTAATTATCACGGCAATGTTTCACACTGCAAAGTTAAAATGACAGGGACATGGTACCCAGACTACTTCATTCAAATGAATTGGCCTGGATTCCTATAGTGTCCCTTAAAGATCCCGCACTGCCACAGTTTGCCATTTCCCCTTCATTTTTTCACATTAGCAAATTCATGGTTACATGGCCCCTAATTAACTCGTAAGCCCACACATGCAGATACATAGACACACAGATATACACACCGACACACACACAGATACACACACTGACACACATACAGATACATGGACTCACAGATACAAACAATAACACATGTAGAAATATATAGACACACGGATAGACACACTGACAGAGACAGATACACAGACACACAATGACAAACATGCAAGTCAAAATATACACAATTTTAGCTAGCCTTCTTTTTTTTTGTATGTTGGGAGCAGGAGGGTATCCTCTGCTGGTTGAGGCTGTTGGGAGTTAGGAGCTGGCTCTCCCAGTCCATGCCCCTCTCATCTCTGCCTTCTCCTCTCTCCCACAGCTTGGTGTTATCTGCAAGGAAGTGATAGGCTCTCACTTCCTGCCAGCACTGTGTGGGCCACCGCGGCACTGATGGTAGTTCTGCCTGTTACGTGAATATTGTGTATTTAGTTGTTTCATGGTACTCTAAATCTATTTATAGATACTCTAAATCTATTTATAGAATAATATATGTGTAATACTATTAGTATTTAATTACCAGATAAATGTCTAGTATACATGTTTTGTTGAAAATTTCCATCTGCACATGGAAGTTTAAAGTTATTGCCCACTGATTCTCACAGATTTTGTTAAATAGTGCATTCTGTAAAATGACAGGCAATGCAAGAAACACAACTCATAAAAACAACACATCTGAGTCCATTTTACCCATTTTCCAAGCTGGGTATATTTCCTAACCAACCTATTGAAACTATCGTTGCATTTGAACATATTTACCAACTGGGCTTTTTCTTTCTATTACTTTCCTTTCAACATTTTACTAATTTGGCCAACAAAATAAAAGTTGGAGTATTTTAAAAGTAATCACAGCTTCTATGCGGTCTTTGAAGTCACTCACAAACTAAAGTGAAACTAAAATTGATGTAGAATACTTTAAATGCACGGCAGCTGGAATACTAAGAGAGTTTGAAAGTCTAACAATCACTAGGTCTGTTATGTGCTGGAACATCTGTTTTAGTGCGGCGCTTTGGGAGTTCAAACATTCTTATCTACGCAATATTTTAGTCAATCTGCCAAACTTGCTATCTTAATGGGAATTTAAATGCATTTCTATGGGCTACCAAATTGCTGCAGAAGCACACATTGGTGGAAGCTGGGGGAAATCCTAGAACATTTTGCGCATAAAATGGCCTTGTGTTGAGGATGTAGAATTTCAAATGTAGTCTGAATGCACCTAGGATTGCTGTCTTGATGTTGGTTCCTCTTTTCAGAAATATACAGAATGGTAGACTCTTCTACTTAATATCCTCCCATACTTACTGAGGCCTGACGATATTCTGATAATTAATGGAAGAAACAGAGTGACACTGATCCACAAATTAGGCACTAAGAGGTAATCAAGGACAACCTGGGTCATTACAATAATTAAATATTATAGAATAAGTAAGAATGTGTCCATAGATACAACTGGCTGTTGTTTTAATCACTATTTCAATTAATACCATTTAATACTAGCAAAAAAATTCAAGTGATATGGATACACATAGAACCCAGTTTATCAAAAAGATGTGGACCACTTTGTTTAAACATTTAAGAACAAGGTAAACAATTCTGACATTAAGGACTGTCAGTTATGACATAGGAATGTCTCTTTTCTCCATGACATCAGTGATAACATCTGCTTCTATGTCATCAAACTTTTACTATCAACATCGTGTTACATACTGCATCTCAAGATTTACATGTATATATAGCAAATATATAGAGTACAAAGGGGATACAGCAGAAAAACAGAGGTCATAACCTAGTCCAGGGGTAGGCAACCTTTTAGCAGCACTGTGCCGATATAGGATTGTGATGTCCCATAGCGTGCGATTCTATTTTTTTTTAAAGTGAGGTGTGAATGTTGCCGCATTCTGCTTGTGTTATTTTTACTGTAATTGCTTTGTATCGTTGTATTTGTGCGTATATGAGCTATTATATTGTATATCAATTGTTGTTCAGCATATACAAAAGAAAAGTAGAAATGATCATAGAACAGATCTGTTATATTAACTTGCACTTCTATAGAAAGTGCTAAAGATCACATATACTTGTCAAATCAGCTAAATATTAACAGGTTTATTACAATCATAAAACAGATATAAGTATACAAGAAATATAAGTATATTTTAACTTGCTAATTGTGCTGCATGTGGGATAGGGGTGTACTGCAGTTAAAGACCGCTCCACTTCACAATATTACTTTTCTCGAATTGATATGTGGTGAAGGGATCACTTTGAAGTGTGGTAGCTGGTATTGAATTAATAATTAATATATTTATAATTTAAATTAAATCTATTTTTGCCCCTATAGATTGTTTAATCTTAAGCGCTCCAGTATTGAATGTTTTAATTGAATATTATATTGTATATGTTCATTAGTAGTTTATGGTATAGTGTATGATACATATGAATGTGGGCTGTGTATGAGGGCTGCTTGTGGAATTGTGTGTGGATGTCACATTGTGTGTTTGGTAGTGTGTGGGGGCTGTTTGGGGTATTGCATGTGAGAGGCTGCATGTGGGATTGTGTGCATGTATGTGGATTGTTAGTGGTGTTGCATTAGTGGGGATTGTGTGTATGTTTGTGTGTGGGCTGTTCGTATTATTTGTATGAGGGGAGGCTTATTCTGCAGGTCTGTGTATATCTAGCAGTGTGGGTGGCTTCCCTGGGTTCCAGTGGAGACCAGGCTGGCCAGGTACAGGTCAAGGACAGGAGCTGCAACAGCAGCTCCAGGCTGCTCTACTACAGTGTGGATTCCAATTCACAAGTGCTGGGAGGAACTGATCTGAGATAATTTCCTCTACGTTCTGCAATGCATAAATTGAGGATTTTCCTTCACCACCTTTTCGTATTAGCAGATATCTGAAGTTTCACTGAGACTCCTGATAGGCCAGAGCCTGTTTGGCTCTAGCAGCCTTGAGTGCCGTGAAAAGACACCTCGAGTGCCGAGCATGGCACTAGTGCCGTAGGTTGCCTACCCCTGACCTAGTCTGATACAGTTTTAAATTATAATACACTGATGTAAAATAATGTTTACAATCACTCCATTTTTGAGCCATATGTTTACCAGATATGACCAGCATGTTGCAACCCCAAAAGCTAACTGTCTAGCCGTCCAAATCACATAACTAACTCTATAATGTGAGATCTGAGTGAAGGTCAATCTTGGATTAGTAAATTTACTCAAATAGAAGTGCAATCTTATGCAAACATAAAGCACAAAGATAAAACAAAATAGTCCGAAAATAAATTGTGCTTCCGTACATCAACTAAAGGAAACCAAAAATGTGGGTGAACATGTATGTGCCATATGAACAAATAAATAAGAACTTTAAAAAGTTGAAATACCAGAAATAAACAAAATATTTTTCAGATTATTCGGGGGAATCCTTCAATGTAAGTACTGTAAATCAGAACTATGATAATAGCTATGATAATATAAACTTGTCGAATACAACTTGGCAGCATAAGGGCTAACAATGCGGAACAGCATTAGATGAGCGATGTGTAAGATAAGTAAGCCTGGCAGCTGCATTCATCATGTATCGGAATGTAGCCAATCAATTGAAGGCAAGGTCAAAACCAAGGGGATAGTAGTCAATATCACATACAACTGTTTGAATTAATATTTTTGTTATGTGAAACCTATAGAATAACCATATTATAGCAATGTTTCTTAAAGGTTAAAGGTGGTTCAGGGCAGAGGCGAAGGGACATTAGAGTCTTATTTCACAAATTCCATGTTTTGGGTTAAGAGAATGAAGATAAGGCTCAGAATGTTTTAATAAATCATTGGTAGGAGAAAACTAATTTAGACAAACATTTTGACATTGAGGCAGCTTTCTATGGAAGCAGAAGTGATTGCAGCTAAATAAATAGGTCAATGTCTTTTACAAAGTTCTTAATTTGTACAGATAATCCGGTTTTGAGTCCTTCTGGAAATTAGTTTCCAACAACAAGGTGTTCATTTCAGGACTTAGTCAACTATTGACACACTAGGAAACTAATGAAAAAAATCACTCACAAAGTGCACCTGTCAATGTAAACTCAACTTCTGATCATGTTAAATAGGATACAGCTTCATCTTTATTAAACTTGTGCAGAGCGAGGAAATTACCTTTGTACGCATCATCTTTACTGAAAATATTTTGGCCAGAGTTTAGCAGATCAGCTCATCGGAATTACAGTAACTAACAAACTATTTGGGAAACAAATCACACAAACCAACAGAATCTGTATACAACAAAATATAAACATAATATAAATAAATATATTTCACTGATAGGAGCATTTTCCCACCATTTGGTTTACAGATCAAATGAGGAGTAAGAGTAATAAAAAAAAAATCTTTATTAATATATTTATTTGTAATATATTTATTAAATATATAATATACAAATGTTGATTTGTGTTACTGCTCCTCCTTTTTTACTCTATTGGTTACTTCTCACCCGATCTCTGATAAAAATCAACATTTAGTGACTGATCCCTAGCTGTCAATCATCTATTTTCCCATCATTCATCGTATTTGTTTGTTTTGTTAGTGTCACCATCAGAATTCTTAATTACGAAAGAAAATGAACATACTTATGTATTGCACATTTCATTTGGTTGTATGTTGGCTATATTTCAACTTGGAGTTTGAGAATATTTAAGAACAGTTGATTTGCTCAAATTCAGATGAAACATATAAACATATAAACATAGAATGTGATGGCAGATAAACGACCTTTTACCCCACTCCCTGTAGCATGTAAGCTCATTGAGCAGGGCCCTCAACCCCTCTGTTCCTGTGTGTCCAACTTGTCTGGTTACAACTACATGTCTGTTCATCCACCCATTGTAAAGCACTGCGGAATTCGATGGCGCTATATAAATAACATAATAATAATAATAATAATAATTCGGGCCATCTAGTCTGCCCAATTTTCTAAATACTTTCATTAGTCCCTGGCCTTATCTTATAGTTAAGATAGTGCACTTCATAACAAAATAAATATTTTTAGATAGTTGTAATTAAAAGTAAAGATCCTCCCCGCCTGTCCATCAATCTGCAGTTTAGATACCAACATTCTTTGGCAAAAATTGTGTTTCAGTGGTTCTCCTGCTCTCTCATAGCACGGCAGAGTCACTTGAAAATAATACCTCCTTAATGAATATTGCTTTGTCTTCTTTTGCAACCAAATATGGGAAACAAGCTCAGCATCATTTCTAGTACCTACAGCCACTCTCTTCCTCATCTCCACATTAAAGATTTTCTCAACCCCTTTCTAGAAGCAACCAACATTTTATCTGCTTAGCACCACTTGTTTGATATTAAAAACAAGTCAGAACCGTTTCTTTATTTTGGGTTGAAAAGAGGAGAGATGTTTGACTGAGTATTCCAGGACATCTGGTATCTGGGCAGCTCCACAAGCACCAAGGTTGAACAGTTACTTCTGAGTTAAGTGCTGTAAAATCTCTTTCAAATCTGCCAGATGGTACAAAGTAATCAATAGTGCTGACTGGCACATACAGTGAGTAACTGAAGCTTGTCATATGAAAACTTACCATTTTATATGTACAGTTATAATCAAAAGTATTCAACCACCTTTGAAAATCAGGTTTATTGTCAAAATTTACAATACATTTACATAATTTTGATAACAACTGTAAGTGAAAAAATAAGTTTATGCTCAAATAACAAAAGAAAGGTTGATGAAATTAGACGTTTGTTTTACTTGCTGCTTAGCAAGTCATCGGAACTGTAATTATATTGCCAAAATTATTCAGTAAATGGCTAAGTGAATAGGGTACAGAAAAATACATAACTTGTGAATAAAACCAATATGGGAAGAAGAAGAAATATGAAAATTATAAAACCGAGGGGCGTGGCCAACTGCCAACCTGGATGGAAGCACACTGAATTAGCTCCCAGCACCCCCGGCATTAAATCTGTTTTAATAGAGGTAACATACAGAAATGGTCAAACCCCCAAAATCTCAGAGTGGCCACCACACATCGGGAAAGACTCCCTCAGGGAAATCTGGCTCCTTAACAAGGCTATTCAAGGAATATGCTGAACGCATACCGGAGAACACAAAATCCAATATGGCTCCGGCGGCCCTTCTTCCTGTACCATCTGAAAGCGTCTCCAGCTATGCAGACCCGGACATCAGAGAGATTCTGAAAAATCTCCCTTAACGGTCAGATTTGATGGCAATGCTCGGGAAAAACTCAAGGGCACCTTCCTGACCAGGCTGGAAGGCCTAGAAATCAAATGCAGACACGTGGGTCACCGGGTCAAAGATTTAGAAGAAGATAGGGACCTGACTCACACACAATTACAAATGCTGGCTTCCAAGGTAGAGTCACAAGCTACCTACCTGGCATACTTACAGAGATCATTAGATGATGTGGATAACCGGGGATGGAGAAACAATATCCAGATCAGAGGCCTGCCTGAGGCTGGGGGGAAGACCTGCATAGCATCTTAATGGAGCTTTTCAATCTAATTTTGGGTAAGGCCGCAGACACACCAATATTATTTGACAGAGCACATCGCTCACTCAAGCCTATAAATGCAGTAGACTCTCACAGAGATATCATATGTAAATTACACTATTTTAATCAAATAGACAAGATCCTGCGAGCACTCCGCTCCACAACTACGCCACTACTTTACCAGGGACATGAGATCCAGATTTTTCCTGACTTATCGTGGCTCACCCTCCATGCCAGGAGATCCCTAAAACCCATCACGGATCAACTGTGAACCTGTAACATTAAATATCGCTGGGGCTTCCCCTCATCATGGAACATAAGGGATCCACTCACATCATTGCCACACATCAGGATGAACACCCATTCATTAGAGCTGTGGGACTAAATCAAGTACAAGTCATGGACTGGTACTCTACCGACCTGGCACCGAACAGTCTCCCATTGCCGCACCGCCAAAAGGTGAGGACCCCTTTCGAGAAGAGACGGACGGATAATGCTGAAAACACATAACACTCTGCCAGCCAAGATGAACCCCAGGACCACTAACTTTCTCCAAAGTCTGCCCACAAAGTAGCAATGTTCCCGATCACTAACCGGACTCATATAATTGTTTTCTGGACATTGAAGGGACCCATTTGTTCTGCTATAGCTTTTCCTCCAATGTCTTCATAATCAGTTTCACTTCACCTGAAGTGGAATTTCCACCTGTTGGCAGACACTACATCCTGTGGCAAGAGACTATTCATTCTATTCCCACCCAATGGTTCCTACACGTTCCTACAGCGGGTTCCTTTAAGACTCAATGAGGCACTTCATAGAAAGTTCCACCCCCTCATACCACTGATGGCTCTGATCTCACTTTCACCAAGTTTAAGGTATACATTTTGGCACAAAAGGGAATGTGTTCCATAGGGGACTTATGCAAACACCTTCAAATCTTGCCCTTACCAGTGCTCCAACAAAAATATGGCTTACCCAACTCCTCAATCTTCCAGTACTTACAACTCAAATGTATTCTCATCACACACGTATTGCACATCACAGTTGGAGCAGACTCATACCAAGCCTCACCTCATGGACCCTATCTATGCAAGATGTTGGCAGACACCCACAAAGCCTAAATCTGATTTTTATTGGACTTTATTTTTGGGTTTTGCTATTGACAGCACCCATATACAGAAATCCAGTATATATCTTTTTATCTGCCTATGAACATAGATATATGTGCTTATTTTACCAATAAATAATTGTTTATCTCTGAGAAGACATCTTTTTATCCATTACTTCCACTAATCCCATCAGGAAGCAGGATTGGGGACATCCTTTATGAGTCCTCCTGTGCAACTCATAAGAGCCTTATGATTTTATTTTGCTCCACGTTTGTGAGTATTGATATTGATCTCATATTATCCAATTTACTCCTACGGAGTAAATATGTGATATTCTTTCCACAGATTTGCTTAAAGTGTTCCACCTACTGTATGTATTTACTGGTGGTATTTAACCACAAAATATACCCTAATATACCAGCATTCTGCTGGAGGTAGGGGAGGAATGTTGGTGGGACTGCCCCATTACCAGACCCTCTGTGGGAAGATATGAAGGAGGTGTTAGAGAACCTGAATATCACAGGTATACAACTTGACCAAACCATATGTTTGTTTCTCCTGCTCCCTCGCACTAAAGCACATAGACAACTGGCAGCGTTAACTGTTCTTACTGCTAGAAACATAATAGGACTAACTGGAAACATACATCATGTCCTAACAAATGACACTTGCTGGAGAAACTTCACCAATATCTCACATATGAACGCATGACTTTGCTTTCACAGATACAAATGTTTCAACCAACATGGGAGACGTTGTCTACCTATTACTTACCGCCAGTGCCACAACCAAAAATGAGTGACAACTCTGTTTGCACCCCCAAATCAACTCTGAAGCTCTAGCATGAGACTGGGCTCCAGACAGATAATCCACACTCTCAATTGCTCCCTCCCACACATTAGAGGAAGAGAGGCGAGTCAAGCAATGCTTGCAGAATATGATGGATTTTATGGCGCAGTATGCAAAACAATTTTGCGGCTGAGGAAGGACTCAAGATTAAGGTGTATGTTTCCCCCCCCCCCTCCCCTTTAATTTTCTTTTTTTTTTCTGTACCTCCCTCCTCCATCCCCACATTTATGCTATTAAGACTACGTTGAAGAGACTATTATATGTTGACATCACCGCTCACTCTTATGACCCTCTCGCAATTGAGTACAGAAGGCAAAATACAGGATCATCCTGTATTGTTTGTTGACTCTATTCGACCAGGTCGACCTACCAAGCACAAGTTCCCAGGTCTGTCCCCTTAAGGTTTCAGAGGGACAGAATGGCTGATACAAAAGTCATACAACTTGTGTGTCATCTACCTAATGTCAAAATATTGGTAACAGTGTACAACTAAGATGATTTTATGCAACTGTACAAATGTCATGCTTGATTTTTTTTTATGCTTACCCCGCCCACCCTTTTTTCCTCTTTCTGTACCCCTCTACCTTGTTTTACAAAACAATAAAATATGAATTTGAATAAAAAAGTAAGGGATACAAAGCTAGCATATACACTTTCCATAACACAGCAACTGTGTGTATGGATTGCTTTACAGACAAACTTAAACATTTAAATCATGTTAACGCACACATTTTTAAAATGTAATACTTATTTGTTTAAGATTATATATATATATATATATATATATATTGAAGCAATTATAGCACTGGATTTAGTAAAGAAATCAAAAAATTGTATTACATTTGCATAAATAAAGATTACATTTATTAAAAATAATATACGTGGGAATTAAAAAGCTTTACACGGTGTATAGTGTCTTTATCTTGCATTATTTCACACAGAGTCTGAAATGTTAGTATAAAAGCAAGCATGCATTTTTTCTCACATACAGTAGATGTAAGAAAAATAGATAAAACAATTCAAAACTTTGCTTGTAGGTATTTCCAAGGACCCTGAAGACATAACTAGCAGTACAGCATACTAAAAATTGTAACAGAATGTAAAAAGTGCAAAGTTTGTATTTAAGCATGAAGCCTACATACAGTAAATACAGTTACATAATATATATAATAATATACATAAAATAAAATGGAAGCATAGAAAACTGCTATAGCAATCTTTACCAATCTCTGAACAGCTAATGTAATGCTGTCAGTGAAATGTTATTGTCCATTCACTCCTCCTCCTTCCTTGACTGTAGGAATTGTATGAACCATTTAAACTTTTTTTTCTCTCTATTTAGAAGCAAGGGGTTTACAGTTTACATTTTAAAGTTTACAGTTTCAGTAAATGTAAATACATTATATCAGTGACTAGTGACTTCTGACTGAGAAATTAGTTCCCCTACATGTTTGTAATCATAATTAAGATACTTCATGAACTAGATTTACTGCAAAATACTTTACAATCAAAATGTTTATATTAACAATAACACATGAAAAGTAGAAATATTAACATGAGCAATGTTTGAGTTTTAAAGAAAGGAAAGTATAATAATACAGCTTTACTAAGTCCCTTTCTGTCAAAGATATGGTGAATGATCGGTCACATGACAGACTGACACCTAAATATTATACTATGTTTAATATCGGAGGATGCAGATCTCACTTACATGGAATGATGTCACAATAATTTATGATATCACCAAACCATCTAATTGTATACCATTTAACTGTTTTTACACAGCATGACAAACTTTTTTTACACTGCAATGTTTTGCTATCGATACATAATTAAAACCCAGAAAAAATTTTTATTTTTTTTTAACGTGTTCTTTGATTTATTGATATAGATGTGCAGGTATGATACATATGAGACCACTCATTGTTTTACATTACATGCCGCGACAAGAATGTGTGGAAATGGTAAAGACATCATAAAAAGCCTCAGGGATCCATCTGTAACTTTATTTCTGCTCAAAATTTCACAAAAAAAAATATTTTACCAGGAAGGATATATTGCGATTTTTCTCATATTCAAGTAAAATGTTAAATTAATATTATTAAAAAAAAAACACAATTAATTTTTTTTCAAAACTAAACAATTAAAGTGATAGTGCTTTGATATATATACTCACAATGCACATATAGCAGAAAAATTATAAGCATTGTGAGTATATACATCAAAGCACCACCACTCTTATTGTTTAGTTTTTTAAAACTGTGTTTTTTGAATTGTGGTTTTTATCACATTCATTTTATATGTATAAATATATATACAATGCACTTATAACAGCTCAATTAAATACACATTAGTACATTTAGCACTAGCACCATCTAGTTTGTCTCCCACGTTGGAATTAGTGTAGGACCCACTGATATTGTGGTACCGGGATGTAGCGGTGGGCTTAACATAATATGACCATATGGTGGAATTGAATCCCCATATTTGTTTTCTGAGATTGGTCATTTTAAATAGCCTTGTAAAATGTAAAACTGTATTTCTGTGTGTGCGCTGTTCCTTTATCTGTATTTTGTATACATTTTGGTCTCTGCGGCAGCACCATTGCTGAGAAATGCATGTTCCTGGTGTCCTCCCAATTCCCGTTTTTTAGTAAACTCAGAATTGACATTTTACAATCTGGCTTTTATGTTACGGAGAGCATAAAAAGATTATTTGCTGATTAAACATGAGAGCTTAAAGCATGAAGCAACGTCTTTGTCTGGATATAAGGACTCCTAATGGTTATTTGATAAAAAAAAAAACTCTCTGTCCTTTTTTCTTTTTAACTTTTTTGAAGGTCACATTTACATAACAGTTCAGACTGCTTGTTCATCCATTACAAGAAATATTCTGTCTGTGTTGAATGTATGGTTACAGAACACAAAAACTCCTACACCTCTAAAAAATAATATCTAGACAGATTTATAAGCTCTATTTAAACTTGAATTGACATTTATCGCTTACCTATAATAACAGAATTGTATGGTTGATTGTTTCTAGATATTAATTCAATATAAATACATTAGTAGCAACTGTCTTAGGGCTATAAAGAACAAACGGAACTGTGATGAAACAGATTGGAATGGTGTTAAGGGTATTTACAACTCCACATAAATTAATCATTGGAAAATGAAAGTATATGCCTGCAAGAGACAACATTGTGATATCATGATTGTCAAGGTCAGGCTAAACATTTCTATGCTTTGAAAGAGTTAGGAAGTAAAGAAAGTTTGTTAATGTAGTTATGGGTTGGAGAAACAGCTCTATTTTATTGTAGTTATATTTTTCTTTATTTTTGATTGCAAGGACAAGTTTCACTATTCTAATGAAAAGTTCATTAACAGAACAGTACGAAGAACATAAGGTCATATATTGATATTTCAGGAAAAGTATTTTCACGTCTTTCACTTGTAATAACTCTTTTAAAAATAATAAAATCCCCTGCCTAGAGGGGATGTGCTGTCAAAATTAACAAATGGCTTTAAATAAGTGTATTTTTATATTAGATGAGGACATATATGTTAGCTTTGACCTAATGATTAGGAGTGTTGCTAAGTTGCAAGAAGCCCAGTGGCTTCAGCTCAAGCCTAAATTTTAGACCATCCAACATTTATTGACTTAAGCTTATCGTAAACCATACCTTATGTTCATACCTAAGCTCTAACATAGTCTATGAATCAAATTTTGACACTAGAGAATTATATAAACCTATATTTAGAAAGTCAACATCTGCTGTATTAAGCCCACATATTGGTGTTTTAACCATGTCCCACACAATTAACCCCAAAATTGCAATATTAGCTTGGCATCCACTGTAATAAGAGCTGTAACCTACCACAATAACCCCACATTGTGCTGTAAACATAGCTCCAGATATGGCTCGTTAATGTTGTAATATCGCAACTTATACAAGGTGTTATTTCTTTATCAATATTGCAGAGGGATCGGCTCTAATTGTGAAATAGTGTCAAAATCCGACCTTGGGCTTTTCAGGGCCTCACTTGTGCTTCAGTCCAGGTCAGCAACTCCCTAGCAACACCACTGCTATTAATTTATTCTTGCTAACCCTCTACATCTACTCCACTACATGCAAATCACAGTTTGCAGACACATTGTTTCCTTCAAGAGCTTGGACTTAATGGGACTTGTATTCTATCAAGTCCTCTAACATAATTAGTGACTAGACAGTGCATTTTAACTCTCATCTTCCTACTGTACAGATTCCCTATACACTTATTATTTTAGTCTAACTAGATACAAACTTCATATATAAGTTCATATATAATATATATACTTCATATATAAGTTCACTTGAACACTGATTTTGTTCTCATTCTATGTCAATTTTGCTATCTGTCTGTCTGTATGTATGCTTGTCCATCCACCTAACTGTCTGACTATCCTCATATAAATATTGACCTAAAAAAAACTCTATCTCACAATCACCAGACACTACTCAAGTTGATCACTACATCTTGATGAAAAATAGAGGCTATACTCATTAGCCTCTAAATTCCCTTGCATATTTTTACACTTTCTACTTTGCATTCTTTTCCTGGCAAATTTTGTATTTAAACATATATTTGAGTAGAATACAAAACATATGGGATACAGCTGTATACATAAAATATATCTAATAAACAAAACATAGTTCAACACTGTATAATAATGTGCCTCTGTAAGAATTGCACTCATAGCCTTTAATGGATTTCAAGCACCTCAAAATATCTTCCCCTTGGATTTGTGGGGCATCAGGACCCTTAGCATTCTCACAGCCCTCCGAATAGGAATCAGCATCCAGGTGGGTAGGTATAAATTGATTTATTTAAAACAATTTAACAGACATAAATAAACTAAAAAATAAAACTAAAGAAATTGTTTCAGGTCCTATGCGTTTCATTCTTATAAGAATTTCCTCAGGGACCAAATTCCTAAAATCACCATAAAACAATTTGCAAAAGAAAATATCATCGCTTGCTTCTTCTCCCTTAAATAAAGGATAATCTCAATGTCCACAGGTTTTACAGGGGGCGTTCCCCCACATTAACCAGTCACACTAGGGCTCCAATTATGCAGCAGACTAATCTTTACCTTTCCAAGGATTTCCTCCCTCTCTCACCAGCGGTTCACGATTTCCTCCATGGAAACTCACTCTCTGCACCATATTCATTCATGTACACTTCACCTATGCATCCCCTGTGTTCCATCATCTTGCCTCATGGGTACTTCCAGTTTGCACCTCAATGCGTGCTTCCATGTGTTCCACGGGTGAACCACATATTTTAAGTTCGAGGAATCTGAAATCCTTTTTGAGTAAAGTGCTTAGAATTCCAAAATGTATTACATTTACTATGTGCATAAAGTATCAACTTTTCAATTTAATGAAGTTTTAGTGAATTTCATTAAATTGAAAAATTTACACTTTACGAAACAAAAAAAAGTGGACAAAAGAAAATTCTTTAACATAGTATCACCAATTACACTCAATAAGTAGATTAGGTTTTTTTTTTTCTCAGTTTTTAGTTTTGTATATTTTAGTAGAGCTGCAATATAAAATACCTTTGTGTCTGAGTATAGTATGTCTGTGTATCTTTGATCTTTTGCAGAGACATGCTATTTTGCTCTCTGGCTTCTGTCAGATGATCAGGCTGGAGGGTGTATGTTGACAGATGAAGACAGGGGTTGGTGGAAATATATTTTCTCACCACTACCGCACAGAGATGCCAGAGGACAGGATACTTGACATGAAATTTAAGAAAATTATTTACAATTTTATCTTCTGGTTCTTTTAGTAAAAAAGTAAACCTTAAACCAAAATCTATGTAAAGGAACAATCTAACCTTAACAAAAAAACATCTTATTTTAAAAATCAGATATTTTACTTAATAGACGTAGATTAATGGCTCCACTTTGTTAAAATAAATAAATGAAATAAAAAAAGAGTGTAAACTTACTTGTGAGCTAACTCTGACACAGTCTCCTCACTGTAGACTGATTTCTCTTATGTTTAAACATCAGTCCTGATGATCTCTATCCAATCAGATGCTTGGATACATGGCTTATATGATTGCCACTAAGCTTATTTTAAACATATTGTAATTATCCATGTACTAACTTTCTCAATAGTAACTTCCTCCTTGACCCTCTTCAGTCTAGGTTCTGCACTTTCCTTTATACTGAAACTGTCCTCACCAAAGTGACTAATGACTCTTTCTGCTAAATCTAAAAGTCATTACTCTGCCTTAATTCTCTATGACATCTCTGCTGCTTTTAATACAAGCTCACTTCCATGGAGTTGTTCTCAACTCCCGTCTTACCTTTTAATTTCACATCCAGTCTGCCTCAAAATCCTGTACCTTTTACCTGAAAAATATTGTCTGCAAACATTCTTTTCTAACTCAAGATACAATTAAGACACTTGATCAGGGGTCCTCAGACTCCGGCCCCCCAGATGTTGTTGAACTACAACTCCCATGATTCTTTGAATTACATAGATAGCCAGAGAGAATCATGGGAGTTGTAGTTCAGCAACATCTGGGGGGGGCCAGAGTTTGAGGACCCCTGCACTTGATCATGCACACATGACTTTCTTACTTCACTACTGCAACTCACTACTCATCAGGCTTTCAAATACACACAATGTGCATCTTCATTCTATAATGAGAGCTGCCACCAGACTTATCTTTCTGACTGACCACTATTCCCACACCTCACACCTTTCCGAATCGGTACAGTGGTTTCCTGTACCCTTTAGGATTTACCTACATTTTAGCTTCTAACATTTACTCACAAAACACTCAAAAATTCCACTTCTCACTACTTTTTTACTCGATAAATACACCCCTTCATGCTCCTTTTGCTCTGTGAGCAACCTACCCTTATCATCTGCTTGTTCCCTTGCCAACTCTTATCTGGAGGATTTTTTAAGGACTGCCCAATTCATTAGTCGTCAGACTCTACACCAGCCTCCAGTCATTTAAGAAGTCACTGAAAAATCACCCAATCTTCCTGGGTGATGTTCCTCTCATTATATTTGCCCCCTCATTCCTTCACCTCTTCAGCCCAGTTTACTCTCCCCCCTCCCACTGTTCGGTTCTTACACATACCACTTTTACTATCTTATTTTTACACTGGAATTTTATACATCTATTCCTCCTCCACTTGGACATGATTTTATTACTCTAGTATGTCTATACCCCTTCCTCATAGCTAGTAAGCCCATTAGAGTAGGGCCTTCTTAACCACTTAACATTGTTAATATTGTGTATGTCAATGTATGTTAATATTCTGTTTTGAAATATCCCCATTCTAGAATTATAAAGCTATGCACAATATGTTGGTGCCATTTAGTTTCTAATATTAATAATAATCATTCCAATGCGTCTCATAAAGAGCATTCGCTTCATTCAGTGTCATCATACTGTGAGAAATGTCAGCTCTGGGCTAGAGGCATTCTGGTGGTCCGTTGTGCCTGTGTCATCCTATATTTCTATTTAAATTCTGTGTGCAATGACACCAAAGGTAAAGGCCATCAAAAAATCAAAGAAACTCACAGCCACCAGTGACATATTTTTGGTAAAATGTATAGGGTGGCAATAGGATTTAGTGGTTTTGGTGGTTATAGCATCCCTTTAAGTACAACAGGATTCATTATATTTATTTTTCATGTTAGTTCTGGAAGAGAAAACTCTAATCAAATAGCTTTATATCAAAACTATTCTCTTGCATCCACAGAAAGGTATGTGATTAAATCTAATTTTTATACAGTTGTTCTTAAAAAAAAAAAAAAATAATGGCTAACTTTTTGCTAATTTTGCTAATTAATATATTAAAAATGCCAAAATTCTATAGGTTCCAATCTCCCTGTAAGAATGCAACTGCTTTAAAAATACAGACTGACACCTGTAATTATCTTAACTTGTTTCTGTCTGCTCATTTTCTGCCTGTCACTCATTTCCCTTTGGTTCCCAGCATTTTGCAATAACTCTTACCGAATGTGATTGTAAGATCTCTAGAGAGTATTATTAATTTATCACTTGGAAGAACAGAGTGGGAAATTTAAAAGGATATTGCAGAAATGAAATTGCTTTTTTGTTTTGTTTTTGAAACCCACAAGCTACCTACATCAAGCTTTTTATTCTTTTATTGTACCTTAGTAATGTGTATTTTTCATTACTCAAAAAGAACTGCAGGTGCATTTATTATTTACGATGTTACTGGATTGTTAAAGCAGAATATATATGACTTTAAAAGTATGGAAGATTTAATTTCACAAACTAGGTACGGACAACTCATCTAGAAATCTTTTTTTTTTTTTTTTGCATTTCTTCTGAACATTTCTGATCAGTTTAGGTTTTCTAGATTCACAATGTTAAAAATGTGTTAAGGTGACAGGCTTGCATTTAATTCAATATATAAAACTTAGAACTCCTGTGATTTACTGCATTTATTGTAAATACTCTTAAAAAATATTCTTCTTAAAATGTCATTCTGATCTTTCACATTTTCAGTGGCAAACATATTTTTTAAAATCTGGCAGGAGCAGATAATTAGCCTAAATCAATATTTTTAATTTAAAAAAAAAACCTATATTATAATTTCTATATTCTGGAAACATTACGGTAATAGAGAAGGGGACCAGCCATCTAGATATTTAAAGGGGATGGATGGATAGATAGATAGATTAATAGACCGATACTGTATAGATAGATAGATAGATAGATAGATAGATTAATAGACCGATACTGTATAGATAGATAGATAGATAGATAGATAGATACTGGATAGATACTGGATAGATAGATAGATGGATAGATAGATAGATAGATAGATAGATACTGTATAGATAAATAGATAGATATATAAATACTGTATAGATAGATAGATACTGGATAGATAGATACTGGATAGATAAATAGATAGATACTGGATAGATAGATAGATACTGGATAGATAGATAGATAGATACTGGATAGATAGATAGATACATACATACATACTGGATAGATAGATAGATAGATAGATAGATAGATACTGGATAGATACTGGATGGATAGATAGATAGATGGATAGATAGATAGATAGATAGATAGATACTGTATAGATAGATAAATAGATAGATATATAAATACTGTATAGATAGATAGATACTGGATAGATAGATACTGGATAGATAAATAGATAGATACTGGATAGATAGATAGATACTGGATAGATAGATAGATAGATACTGGATAGATAGATAGATACTAGATAGATAGATAGATAGATAGATAGATAGATAGATAGATACTGGATAGATAGATAGATAGATAGATAGATAGATAGATAGATAGATACTGGATAGATAGATAGATAGATATAGATAGATATAGATAGATATAGATAGATATAGATAGCTATAGATAGATAGATAGATAGATAGATAGATAGATAGATAGATAGATAGATAGATACTAGATAGATACTAGATAGATAGATACTGGATAGATACTAGATAGATAGATAGATAGATAGATAGATAGATAGATAGATATAGATAGATAGATAGATATAGATAGATAGATAGATAGATATAGATAGATAGATAGATAGATATAGATAGATAGATAGATATAGATAGATAGATATGGATAGATAGATACTGGATAGATAGATACTGGATAGATAGATACTGGATAGATAGATATAGATAGATATAGATATTGATAGATAGATAGATAGAGATAGATAGATAGATATAGATAGATAGATAGATAAATACTGTATAGATAGCTAGATAGATACTGGATAGATAGCTAGATAGATACTGGATAGATAGATAGATAAAGACTGGATAGATAGATAGATAAAGACTGGATAGATAGATAGATAGATAGATAGATTGTAAGCTATCTAGCTAAGTGCTTTGTATAAAATAGGTTCAAATGCCAGCTCTCAGCTCATGGACAGGGCACATCTGTACCTCTTATATTGGTCTGTATATATGTGTATATCATACTGCTTGAATGGATAGCATTGGTCGATGATCCTCAGATTGATCAATCTCACGAATATCCACCAGTGTTATCCATTCAAAGCATTTAAGTCCGAGCCAGCTATAGAATTTTACTGTGTTGCACTATGGTCTGTTTTTTATATATATATTTGTTAGGTTTTAAAGTATCAGTTTATCTTTCAGTTTAACTGTATGTATTTGTGTGCTCTCACTGATTTTATTTATCTCATACATGCACTTTATGAGTGTGGAGTGACTCACATTTTGTTATAATAGCACTTTTTGTTCCTTCTTATAAAAACCATTGCTCTATTGGTTGTTGTTAGAGTAATAGAATAACTAACCAGAAAACAGCTCAATGAAAAAAGTAAGCTGGGTCAAAGTTAACAGAGGACAGATTGGTCAAAAGGATAGCATGGTCAAGATCACAGTAAAGAACAATATAAAGATATCAAGGGACCACAATTGGGCAAGGAACAATGGATTTGGTGTCTATTAAAATGACGTGGCATAGCCAAGCCCAAAAACACAATGGGTTGTCAAGAATTACACATATGCGCAGCATTTATGCCATGACATGGCCTCGTCAGTGCAGTCATAAGAAAAGGCAGAAGGGCAGCGTTCAGCATCCAAAATGCTGGAAGAAGAGGCAGGTAGAAGGTGGGATTCATGGGACCAAATTAATGCATCACGTGATCAGCTTGAAGTCAGTAAAGCTGCCTGCCTCCTGACAACATGATATCTGCTGTTTAATGTAAAAATAATAACAATCAAAGTGAATAAAAACCCTAAAAGTGAGGAGTGCTACTATCACCATTCCAAGCCTTTTTAGATTTAAATAAGTTTGTTAGGAAAGCTACACTAAAAAGATTTTTTAGCAGCAGAATTGAGAATCAATCTATCAACCAGGGACAGACCAACTATTCCCCCACACCTCCATGTATTAATGATGAGATACCAGTGAAAAACACCACCCTTAAGAATAACTCTAATTTTTACCCATCAAGTTTCAAATCTGGCCCGATAGAAGTTTTTGAGAATTTGGTAAAGCAAGACTTAGAAAAAATTAATACCTCCAGAAAAAACAACCACAAATATCATAAATATAACCAATATAACTTAACCTTTCAAGAAAGAAAAGCTCTCACAGATCTTAAAAAAGATGACACAATAGTCATCAAACCAGCCGATAAAGGGGGCGGCCTAGTTATACTCTCACAAGAAATGTACATCAAAGAAGCATTTAGACAGCGTAATGACCCCAAAGTATATGACAAGCTACTATCAGACCCAACCCATACCATCCAAAACTCCCTTTTATCATTTTTAACCAAAGGCTTAAATTCCAATATCCTCAACAAAAAATAATTTGCTTATTTAAATATACCTCATCCAAAAATTCCAGTTATATACTTTTTACCAAAGATACACAAGAATGAGACCAATCCACCAGGTAGACCTATTGTCTCCGGGATCAATTCTGTTTTATCAAACTTATCAGAGTATATTGACATTTTATTACAACCATCAGTCAGACTTATGAGGTCATACTTAAAAGATTCCATGTCTCTCTTACGTTTTTTAGAAAATTTTACCTGGCATCCAGATTTTATTCTAGTCACTTGTGATGTCCAGTCTTTGTACACCATAATCCCCCACGAATTAGGGTGTGAAGCAGTTTTAAATAAATAGATTAAAAACGGATAATAAAATTCCAGAAAAACAAATTAATTTTATCTTAGAAGGGATAAAAATTATTTTAACAAATAACTATTTTTGGTTTTTAGACACTTTTTACATTCAAAGACAAGGCACAGCTATGGGTACTAGGTTTGCACCAAGTTATGCCAATCTTTTTATGGATAATTGGGAGTCTAAAGCAATCTGGGGAGATCACCCCTGGAAAGCAAACCTAGTATCCTATTTTAGATACATAGACGACTTGTTTTTTATCTGGAAAGGTCCTGAAACCTCACTTAAACTTTTTTAAAATCATCTAAACAACAACAATAGTGGCATCACTTTAACATCAGAACACAGCAAAAATTTAATAAATTTTTTAGACATCCAAATTTTTATCCAGGATGGGAATATCAACACTCGAACTTTTTTTAAAAAAGTGTGCACCAACACAGTCATTGACAGATCAAGCTGCCACTACCAACCATGGTTAGATGGGGTCCCTAAAGGTCAGTTCCTACGTCTTCGCAGGAACTGTTCCCTTAATACAGATTTTGACGAACAAGCTAGAACACTAGAAGCTCAATTTATCAGTAAAAATTACCCAAAAGAAAAGCTAGAAGAATCCCTCAAAGCAGTGAAACAAAAAGAAAGACTCGAGCTTTTAGAATATAATACGAATAAAAATAAAGACCCACCATCCATGCCGATCATCTTTAACTTTGACAATAAGAATAAAATTGTGAAAAAAACTATTCAAAAACACTGGCACATTTTAAAACAAGACGAAATTTTAAAGACACTCATCCCAGATAAACCCCATATCATTTTTAGAGGGGCCCCTAACTTAAAGACAATGCTTACTAAAATTATACAAAAAAAGCCAATACAAGCAATCCATCATTTTTATCAAATTCTAAAGGTTTTTTCAAATGCAACAGATGCATTGTCTGCAGATCCACTGACCAAAACAGCACATCAAAGACAACACAATTCACCTCAAACAAAACCGGTATTACATACCCTATCAAAGATTTAATATGTTGCACTACTAAGAATGTTGTATACCTATTGGAGTGCCCATGTGGCCTCCAGTATGTGGGTATGACCACACGATGCTTAAAAATAAGGTTAGCAGAACATTGTAGAAATATTATCAAAGGCTACCCTAATCACTCTGTTTCAAAGCATTTTATTCAACACAACAAAGACCCTAAATTTTTAAAATGTACTGGGATCCAAAGATGTAAATTACCCTGGAGGGGAGGTGACCTCAAAAAATTACTGGGACAAAAAGAAATGCACTGGGTGTTCCTTTTAAAAACCCTTACCCCCGAAGGTCTTAATGTAGAGTTCGACCTGTTTAATTTTTTATAATTTTTTATAATTTTTTATAATTAATTTTTTATAATATATTTCTTATATTTTATCTTCTATAATTATTTTGTGCATGAAGTACATATTTATACAATGTGACTTATATACGTGACTGTTCTATTTAAATAATATGCAAGGTATTGTGAGTATAAAACCTTGTTTTTAATTTAAATTTTAGACTATCACATGTCTCCAATATAGGTTTGTATTCACTGATACATATAAAGTTTAGCACTTTTGAAAAAAAAAAAAAAAATGGCAACCGATCATGTGACTGTTGTATCTAAATAGAATATGTAAGGTATTGTGAGTTTAAAACCTCGTTTTTAATTTTAAACTATCACATGTTTCACATATAGGTATGTACTCACTTACACATATAAAATTTAGCACTTTTGAAAAAAAAATAAAAAATTATGACATCATTTTGGCGCCATTTTCTAATATGTTCACTGCCTATATAAACCTGCATGTAACAGGATGTACTTTCTGATCTCCACTTGATAAAGCCTAAGGGCGAAACGCGTTGTGGTTTTTTAAACTATATTGTTTTAAATAAAGGTATTTTGGCCACTTTCTTACTGTGAGTTAGCCATCTTACTTTTTATTACTATTATTATTTTACTTTTTTATTGCTACCATCCTTTTATCCGGCACAGAAGTGTTTTTACTTTCCAGTGAGGATATTACTCCCAAGAATCCTAGGTGGGGATTATACCACTCAAGCTGTATTCATTGAACAGTCAGTCTGTTCAACTAAATGTGAGTAACCACTTGTTTTTTTATCTTCTCACCTCTGGCATTTTATACTTTGAGCACCATTGTTGTTCCTGCTTTTATTTCCACATATGGTTCCCTAATCAAGAAAGAATACTAAGACCTCACGTATCCCATAAGTGGGGATTATACCACTGTACGTTATCAACACTAGAGCTAAGTCCATAGCTCTTGAAAACGTGAGTAGGACCATATACTCTTTTATTGCTTCTACCCCTTTCGGGACATACTATACCATCAGTTGTTATTTTCTCATTTCATATGATGTACAAAGACGCATCTACACCACTCTGAAGAATCCCCCACTACAAAAGACTGTATTCACCTCTACAAAGATATACCTCGTTGTTTGATTCATCTACCAGTCAGACTATTTATTCTGGACTTCTATTTGCTTATTATCTATCATATATATTGCATTCTAGTCTGCCTATTCTGTGCTCTTTTAATTTATGTGGTTTATAGTGGCGCTGCCTTCCTTTCTTTTTTCTATCACCTATGTGGGCCACACAAACCACACAATAGTGAAATAAAAACAGATAATAAATAGGTGAGAGCACACAAGAATAATAAAATACTACCCACTCTGTAGTCAATTGATCTGGAAAACAACCAAATAGACAAACATAGAGTAGTATAGTCAAATAAAATATATATGCATTGGATATAAATCACACTCACATAGATAGAGCCACTTAAAAACTGGCTCAAACTAGATGCCTTGAATATACAGACTGGGACCTCCACTGGGAACTTTCTTCCTCTTTAGATGTAGAATAGTGATGTACCGAACGGTTCGCCGGCGAACGGTTCCTGGCGAACATAGCATGTTCGCGTTCGCCACGGCGGGCGAACATATGCGCGGTTCGACCCGCCCCCTATTCGTCATCATTGAGTAAACTTTGACCCTGTACCTCACAGTCAGCAGACACATTCCAGCCAATTAGCAGCACACCTCCCTAGCAGACCCTCCCACCTACTGGACAGCATCCATTTTAGATTCATTCTCAAGCTGCATGCTTAGTAAGAGGAGGGAAAGTGTAGCTGCTGTTCATAAGATAGGGAAAAGCATAGCTAGGTTAGGGATAAGGGTATGCTTTTTTTTTATTTTTTTTTTCTATGTAATGTAAATGCACTTAGTTGTCTGCCACTGCTGCCAGCTTCTGTGTCAGGCTCACAGTGCCCATTTCCCCAGTCAGTGCCACCAATTACATCTGGTGTCACAATAGCTTGGATTTAAAAACAAAAAACTTTTTCACTGTTATAGATTGAATAGCAGTCAGTTGTCTGCCACTGCTGCCAGCTAGGCTCACAGTGCATACTGTGCCCATTCCCCAGTCAGTGCCACCAATTACATCTGGTGTCACAATAGCTTGGATTTAAAACAAAAACTTTTTCACTGTTATAGATTGAATAGTCAGTTGTCTGCCACTGCTGCCAGCTTCTGTGTCAGGCTCACAGTGCATACTGTGCCATTTCCCCAGTCAGTGCCACCAATTACATCTGGTGTCACAATAGCTTGGATTTAAAAACAAAAACTTTTTCACTTTATAGATTGAATAGCAGTCAGTGTCCTGCTGCTTCTGTGTC
>OW240915.1:318847862-319006194 GCA_933207985.1 Pelobates cultripes
TCTGCCAAGTGACCCTATGTAGGGGGACCAGTCCCTATTCTGCTCTGTGTCAGTGTGTATCAGGGAACCTTAGGACAGGTGTCAATCCATATCTGCCAAGTGACCCGATGTAGGGGGAACAGTCCCTATTCTGCTCTGTGTCAGTGTGTATCAGGGATCCTTAGGACAGGTGTCAATCCATATCTGCCAAGTGACCCTATGTAGGGGGACCAGTCTCTATTCTGCTCTGTGTCCGTGTGCATCAGGGGCTCTGAGGACAGGTGTCAATCCATATGTCAAGGTGTCAATATGTCATATGTCAGGTGTCAATCCATATTGATTGTGATTTAGGAATGTTAGGTGATTTCTGCCCTTTATGGATTAAAACCAGACTCTGTATCAACTGTGTAATTTTCCATGGGAGTTTTGCCATGGATCCCCCTCCGGCATGCCACAGTCCAGGTGTTAGTCCCCTTGAAACAACTTTTCCATCCCTATTGTGGCCAGAAAGAGTCCCTGTGTGTTTTAAAATTCGCCTCCCCATTGAAGTCAATGGCGTTTCGGGCGGTTCGCCGGTTCGCGAACATTTGCGGAAGTTCGCGTTCGCCGTTCGCGAACCGAAAATTTCGGGTTCGCGACATCACTAATGTAGAACCTCCAGTACGCAAAATAACTGGTGGTAAAACAAACTTTTATTCTTGAAATAAAATTAAAACCATACATCAGAGGGTAAAATTAAAAGTCCCAAAAAGAGAGTACAAACACTTTACGCGTTTCGTCTATTGCCTTCATCCGAAGTGATGCCTTGAATTGGATATCACTTCGGATGAAGGCAATAGCCGAAACGCGTAAAGTGTTTGTACTCTCTTTTTGGGACTTTTAATTTTACCCTCTGATGTATGGTTTTAATTTTATTTCAAGAATAAAAGTTTGTTTTACCACCAGTTATTTTGCGTCCTGGAGGTTCTACATCTAAAGAGGAAGAAAGTTCCCAGTGGAGGTCCCAGTCTGTATATTCAAGGCATCTAGTTTGAGCCAGCTTTTAAGTGGCTCTATCTATGTGAGTGTGATTTATATCCAATGCATATATATTTTATTTGACTATACTACTCTATGTTTGTCTATTTGGTTGTTTTCCAGATCAATTGACTACAGAGTGGGTAGTATTTTATTATTCTTGTGTGCTCTCACCTATTTATTATCTGTTTTTGCTGCTTGATGTAGTGATATGTGTATATTAAAGGACATTGTTGCTTTAAGAGGGAGGGAGATTCCCTGAGTAGGAGAGCTTAGGAGAGCACTTCATGATGTGAGTTTAAGAGTGACTCTGCAAGTTCTGTTTTGTGACTTATGGAAGTAAAGCTGTTCATATGAAGTGAGTGTCAGCATTGATTATTCTGCGAGAGCCACATAAAACATAACACGTGCCTATTTGTTGAATTCATTTTACCATCATTATTTGATTATTTGATGCATTACAAGTAAATTTGATTGGCATCTGAAATGGAAGGAAAATAGTCCCTTATTTTCTTAAAACTCGAGAGCTCAGGAAAAAATAAAGTTGATTTTGACACAGGGAGTAATATAAAAGCAGATTTGATTAGGCTTATTTTTGGTGACAAATCTGCTTTAAGCTACTTTGTCACAAACTAGTGTGCTATAAATATGTATATGAATGGTAAATAGACACTGGCTTAGATATAGAAAGAGAGAGATAAAAAGCTATTGCAAAGAAACCAATCCTGTATGATGTACAGTTATATATTCTCTATGTACATCACTTCCATGGAGTTTATTCAGAATAAGATACACATACAGAATAGAATACACATTCAGAATAAGATACACATTCAGAATAGGGCACACAATCAGAATAGGATAGACATTCAGAGGAGGATAAGCAATCAGAATAGGATACACATTCAGAATAAGATACACATTCAGAGTAGGATAAGCAATCAGAATAGGATACACAATCAGAATAGGATACACAATCAGAATAGGGCACACAATCAGAATAGGATAGACATTCAGAATAGGATAGACAATCAGAATAGAACACACAATCAGAATAGGATACACAATCAGAATTGTATACACATTCAGAATAGGATACACAATCAGAATAAGATACACATTCAGAATAGGATACACATTCAGAATAGGATACACAATCAGAATTGTATACACATTCAGAATAGGATACACAATCAGAATAAGATACACATTCAGAATAGTATACACAATCAGAATAGGATAGACAATCAGAATAGGATACACATTCACAATAGCATACACATCAAGTTTGTGGTACCCACATCAGTCCATCCTTGCAAGCACGCTGTCTTGGCGTCATACTGGATTCTGGCCTCACCTTTGAGCCTCACATCCAGTATGTTGCCAAATCCTGTAGATTCCATCTTAAAAACATATCCCACAACCGCCCCTTTCTTACACAAGATGCTACCAAGGAGCTTGTCCAGGTTATAGTAATTTCCCACATGGATTATTGTAACCCTCTCCTGATTGGTCTTCCTAAAAGCTGTACTGCACCGCTATAGTCCATAATGAACGTTGCTGCCAGACTGATTTTCCTCTCTAGTAGTTTCTCTCACACCTCACCCCTCTGCCAGTCCTTACATTGGCTTCCTGTATGCTATAGGAGTCAATTCAAGGTACTAATTCACACCTATAAAGCACTGAACAATTCTAGCCCCTCTTATATCTCTTCACAGATCCATAGGTATGTCCGTTCTCGGTCTTCTCTCTTCTCGGATATACAATCAGAATAGGATACACATTCAAAATGGGACACACAATCAGAATAGGATTTTAAACTGTAGATACACATTCAGACACATTCATTAGAATAGGATACACATTCAGACTAGGATACACAATCAGAATAGGATACACATTCAGAATAGGATACACATTCAGAATAGGATACACAATCAGAATAGCATACACAATCAGAATAGGATACACATTCAGAATAGGATACACAATCAGAATAGGATACACATTCAGAATAGCATACACAATCAGAATAGGATACACATTCAGAATAGGATACACATTCAGAATAGGACACACAATCAGAATAGGACACACAATCAGAATAGGACACACATTCAGAATAGGATACACAATCAGAATAGGACACACAATCAGAATAGGACACACATTTAGAATAGGACACACATTCAGAATAGAATACACAATCAGGATACCTGACTTGGCTGGCTGCCTAGAATTGATGGAGGAGAGCGCAAATGCATGGTCAGAGAGGGTAAAATTAAGAATTTTCACTGAAATTTCCCCCCACTACTAGACTACTAGAATTCTTAGAACGCAGGTAACATGGTCTAGTTGAGTTCATAGGGGACTGTTATGGGGCATTGCTGAAAACGTTAACTGATTTTAATTGCTGAACTACATTTAACAGTATACATTTCAACACGTCCAACTCTTACTACCTTTAAACAATGCTTTGCTTACAGCTGTAGGCTTGCAAAGAGTTATGGGAATTGTAGTTCAATAATAATTACAGTACACTTGATTTATAGAGTACAAAAAGACTTGTTTCCATTTTAAACGTCCAGATTGCAAATGAAAGCCTTTCAATTTATTCAATATGTAAATGATGATAAATACTAGTTATATAATTATGATAAGTAATCCTAAAGCAAAGTACTGCAGACTTTTCATCACTGCTAGGAAAAATGACATGGGAATAGCATAATTACAATTTGCTTTAACATCTTAATGATAGTTGATGAATACAGTCTGCTTGACGCTTTTGCTCTATTGAATCACAAAGAAGAGTTAATTACGTCTGCTCTTTAGGTACGCTCTATAAATATTGACTTCTGAGTTGCAGCATTATGAATGCCATATCCTATCCAGAGTACTATATCATTAGGGTTAGACATAATATTTTGATATAGGAGTTTGTGATATGTTTATGGTTGATTAGTGTGAAACGCCAACTGTTTTAAATGCATATTGTCCTAAAAAATAGATTTAACCCCTTAAGGACACATGACATGTGTGACATGTCATGATTCCCTTTTATTCCAGAAGTTTGGTCCTTAAGGGGTTAATGCCATGGTATGCACTAAAAAAAACTCATGTTTAAGCATGCGTAAGTCTAAGCTATGATTCCTGAGTTTTAACTTGTAAAAGAACACATATTCAACCTGCATGCATGTTAATGAAAGATGAATAAAATGAGTATCAAATGAGTATCAATTTCTAATAATATGACTGACTGAACCATTTTACAGCAAATGTGTTTAACTCTAAATATGTCTTTGCTTTGAGTGTGTACATTAGAAGTTTATTATAATTGTAAATAATTTGAACATGCCTTGAATTCAATTTGTATTATGTTACTCAGATTAACACATTTATGGGACTTTAAAAGGCAAAATCAACGTAAGGTAAAGTTTTAACCCCTTAAGGGCACAACTTCTGGAATAAAAAGGGAGTCATGACAGAATATTTCCGTCATGTGTCCTTAAGGTGTTAAAGACTCCAAGTTCTTAAAGACATGCATTTTCTTCAAAAGTTCTTAATATGGATCCAGAAAACGTGGTTCTATTTGTTTAAATCTGTTTTAAAGATAAAAGCAGTAGGTTGACCCACCAGACCTTGTACGTATGTATGTGTATTATATAGAAAACTATAGATTTTAGAGTAAATATTCCAACACTAGAAGGCACACAAATAAGTTTGCTAGATTCAGAAATACATTGAGCTAAAATCCAAAGCAAATCTTGCTAACCCCTTCTCTGAAGTGCCACAGGTCACCCCAATATTTAACCTGTATGCTCTGCTTCCATCCCTGTAGACTTCAAATAGGTCACAACTTATACTCAGATCTTTCTCTTTAGATATGTATCACTAAACCGAAAACATGCACAGTCACTATTTCCTTCCTCCTCACAGCCACCATTCCTCCCCACTGACATGACACCATTTCCTGCTCATTCCTATGTCACCATTATCCCCTGTTACCTCATTGGCACCTTTAACTCATAATCACCCTAGTTGCTAATAATGCACAAAGCTAATAAAATTACAAGCAAAAATCTGTAAGTTATAGCTACAAATATATTAGATTGTCAAAAGAGAGACTCAGTCACCCTTTTCACACTATGAGCGGCATCTTCATGTAAATAAGCAATAAGGGGCAATAAACATACCCAATTTATTTTTGCATACTAGTGTCTACTAATAAATCGTGGTCATACTCTTCACATCCCCGTTCTTATAACCATTGTCTCACACCATACCATCAATTCTTCCTCTTCACCTAATATACTAACAGAGCTCCCTAGTGATATTTCATATAAACTGGTTAGAGCAGTGGTAGCAGTATCATAATAAATGTGAAACCTAGGAATTTCCTGGGCCAGACACCTAGCACTATATACTCACCTATCTTAAATCCTCATCAATTGAATTTTCATTTCTCAAGGCCTTCTTCATATCCCATTGATTACACACTATAATTCTAAAGCACTTCAGAATAACTTGGCACTATGTAAATAATAATTATAATAATAATATTAATATCTAATAAGCCACAAACCCGTGGCACCTGATAACCCACCTAGTCACAAATACATTTGTTTCGCTTCCATTGTTTAATGTTTCTCATCTTACTTCCTCCTCTTTAATTCTCCTGGTAAGACAACACTAAATAATCAATTTATTACCCACTCTCCACCAGTTTACTAATTACTCTAAATTCTACCTGTCTTTCCCCATCTTGTCTTAATTAATCTAACCTTATTCTTAATTAATCTAACCCTATTTGGTGACTGCATTCAACTACTTTTAACAATATGTTAACAAGTATAAGTGCATCTTAAAATTACAATATTATTAATAAAATCCTCCTGATTGGAATTGTGGTTTTGTAAGGTGCAGCAAATAATAGTTTGGGAATTGATACATTATATAAAATATAACCTTCTGCCACAACTCAACCCAGTTTAGTTGAATACAATTTATTATTTGATTGGAATACTTAAATTAAAGCATCATTCAATTTAAGCTTTGAGATTTCATGCCTATGGCATTTATATCAAAGTTGGAATTAATACTCAGGAATGCATTAAGCCTGCTCATTATATAATTACCTCTTGCCTAAGGAAGTGAACATATGTGAATCGTTTTTTATCATCACCGTGAAATTATAATCATTTTGTTATGGAGATTTACCACAATGAATTACAGCATTTTGCAGTTTGAAAACGTGAAATTTGAAGTGATATAATCATATTCTTCATGGTTCAACTTAAGCTGAAAAACTCAGTCAATCTGTAATTTTGTCATGGGTGCAAATCTTACTGTTTGAGGAACGTTTGGAGAATTAAATTAGGACATGTGTACTCACAAGTTTTCTAGATTTTTTTTCTACCACATTTTCCATGCAATGTTTTTGCCCTGTAAATTTGAACTTTCAAAATTCACTTTTTTTGTTTATATCCCAACATCTTTTAGAAGAAAAGATTCAAAAAGAGTATAAATATTTTGCTTGCCAATGCATTTCTTCTACAGTCTGACAGTGATTGGAGTTAATATGCACTTCAAAAATATGTGAAGATAATGGATCAATCAAAATATTGTCACTCAGCACTAAAGGAATCTACAAGGATTTGAGGTAGGCAGACATATATTGTTAGATTTCTTGAACATTTATTCCTACGATTAAGTGCTGATGCAAGCATGAAACATGTAAGGTGAAATTATGGGTTATTGCAATTGTTGGACTTTTACATTTTTCCATTAAAAATGTTTGTATATTTTAAATATATTTATTCTTCACTGCTATGGAAATTGTAGTACTTATAAAACTGGGTCAAAGCTAAGTGTGAGATACATCAATCCCTCTGTAACTGTTAATAGATATGTGGCTCGAGGTCACACATTTCAAGAGTAAAATATTGTAAACAGAGTAAGAAAATTGGTCTTTTTAAATAAAGTAAAAAACATACTATTTTAATAAATGTCTGACTCAAGCAAATCCCACTGCTCTGGAAACCATGAAACGTGTTTACAAAAATAGATTTTCAATCACACAACACATGTACACACAATTTACACAATAGTTGGGACTATAGATGATGGTCCAGATGTCTTCAGTGCTGTTTTTTTGTTATTGATATTTCTGTATTGGATTCAAAAACCATACTCATAGATGTACTCATTGGCCTCACTTTACCTGCAAAACAAAGTTTCTTAATTAATGGCTGTAAAATCACATCAAAATTATTAAAACAGTTGTATTGGACTTTCAAAGGCAAAATCAATGTCAGGTAAAGTTTTAACCCCTTAAGGACACAACTTCTGGAATAAAAGGGAATCATGATGGTATATTTCCATCATGTGTCCTTAAGGTGTTAAAGACTCCAGGTTCTTAAAGACATGCATTTTCTCCAAACGTATATGGCATCGATTTTAGGAACCAGGAGATGGAAAAAGATGCTTGGTCGGTCCTCCTTCTTCAAATTTGTGACACTGCGCGTGCAATCTAATGTGCCACCAGATATGAGTTGCACTGGTGTGACTGCTCTATCACTTGTATGAGAAACATGTCTATACCTCATAGTCAACTTGTACCAACCTATCAATAAATGTAATTTAGAGATATATGAAACATAGTGAACTAAAGTGAGATTTGAACTAAACATTCAAATGTTTGAAATAATGAATCTCTATCATTTCATTGCTTCATTACTGGTGTTTATGAGAGGTGGTGGATGTAGAATTCATTTATGTATAGGTGAGTGTCATTTGAATTTGTATTGACCACACTTGTTTTGTCATTGCACTATTTGATTATCATTATATTTTATGCAAACTGGCTCAAAGAACCACTGACTGGGACCATTGAGAATTCTGAAACTACTCCAGGGGTACTGCTGAGTCAATTTTTGCTGCTGAAGCGCAAGAGGTGTTTTTTTTTTTTTATTCCCATATCTCTAGGTAATAAAGGGGACAGAATACTAATGATTTATTTTTATTTTAACATCATAATATCAAATATCAAAGCAGCAGTTTGATATAAAAGTATCAATAGTATAGTGCTCCTCCAGGCTTCTAAGAGGGAGTGGGTATTCTCTACCTGTGAAAGACAGGAGAGTTATTGTGGCCATAAGGGCAACGTTGTACCACATCTCCGCTGCTTAAACACTTCACTATCTTTTTTATTTTCATGTATTTTGCAGAATTAAATTTAGTCCATTAAGCCTCTGTTAACCTTATTTATACTATAGTTATGATTAGAAGTCTGTAGATGAATGGATTTCTCTGCCAGAAACCATAAAGCCTGTAAATTTGCTGAAAATATAATCACACCCACTGCTTTCAAATGGTACAGGAAGTTTCAATGAGTCTTATTACTTCTACAGTCTGAAAGGGTAGAGGAGTGAATGTATTCTATCTGTCGGGATCCCGCGGGCGGCTGCGAGGGGAGGCTGCACTCACCCTCCAGCCATCCGCGGTCCCCTCCTCCTCGTGGGTACGGCGAGCGGCATCCTTCCAGCCTCGGATGCCGCCCGCCGTTTCCTCCACGTCCCCCAGCGGCAGCATGCATGACGCTGCACGCTGGGAGACCACCCAGGTTTATACACGCCGGGGTCAGTCACCTGACCCGGCATTAAAGGCACAGTGCCTTAATCACAGTGGGAGGTCTAGATATCTCCCACGTGTGATTGTTAATTCTGATTGGAAATTATCCAATCAGAATTAACCTTATGGTTTAAATACTTACCTTTCCTGTTCCTCCCTGCCCTGTTGTGGTCTTTGCTTTCTAGTATTGCTACTTACCTTGTGCTTCTGGTTACGTACTCTCTGGCTTGTTTATCTGACTTTGTGACTTTCTCCTACCCTTTGACCTCGGCTTGTTTCACGTTATTCTGTCTTCTGGTTCCCCTTACTCGGCTTGTCTCCTAACTATTCTGTGTGTGCTTAGCCCGGCCACTCTAAGGTCCGGTACGGCACCTTTTGTGTGTGTGTGTGTGTCAGCGTGTTGGGTTCCCGGAATCGTGACACTATCATTCCAAAATTGCTATAACAGTTTAAAATACCTTTATTTTATATACATATGTTTTAACTTTATTTACTGTATGTTGGCAGTATGCTCAAATGCTGGACTTCTTTTTACATTCTGTTGCCTTTAGGGTCCTTACAAATATGTAAAAGCAAGGGATTAGATAATTTCTATATATCTATTATTTTATTTATTTTTTCACATTGACTGTGTGTGAGAAAATTTTCATCTTTCTTTTATGTTAAGATTTTAGTTACTAGTTGAAATTTGCAAGATAAAAGACATTCTCAAGCTTTTCATTTCCAGTATATTTTTGTAAAGGATGAACAATAAGTGAAAAATATATATTTTTGAATGTACATAATTGTAATTTTTATAGCAAACTGCACAATGCAGAACAGTAAAACTGTAAAAATTTATATAATTAAAATTTTTACACCAAAACCGCACAATGCCAAACATGTTTTAGGGGATCCATATTTTCAATATTGGGAATCAATATTCTGAATTCCACCCATGATGTCAAATCAGATGATATATATTTTTGAATGTACATAATTGTAATTTTTATACCAAACCGCACAATGCAGAACAGTAAAACTGTAAAAATTTATATAATTAAAATTTTTACACCAAAACCGCACAATGCCAAACATGTTTTAGGGGATCCATATTTTCAATATTGGGAATCAATATTCTGAATTCCACCCATGATGTCAAATCAGATGATATATATTTTTGAATGTACATAATTGTAATTTTTATACCAAACCGCACAATGCAGAACAGTAAAACTGTAAAAATTTACATAATTTAAATTTTTACACCAAAACCGCACAATGCCAAACATGTTTTAGGGGATCCATATTTTCAATATTGGGAATCAATATTCTGAATTCCACCCATGATGTCAAATCAGACGATTGATTTGGAAAAAAACAGATGACTGATGGCAAGGAGGCATTAACTAAATTATGATTTTTATTCACAGACCAAGCTGGAAGAGAGCAATACAAGAGAAACTAGAAGTAGGAAAAAAAAACATATTTCTATATTATAGGTTTAATAACTCTGTAATATATAAATATATATGTTTTTCTGCACCTCCTTTTATTCCTCCATTGGTTACTTTTTATCACTTTATATGTGAAGGAAAAAGTTCCTATCAGTGTACTGCAAAATATATACATCATGCTCCAAAGTATTCATGTTGATTGAAATCTTCCCCTCTAGATTAGCTATAAATAAAATTCCAACTTTAGCACCAACATGCACTGTAAATCCATGTTACTGGCTGAAAATGCTGGTCAATGTAAATGTTTCAGAGACTGTGAAGATTTGTTTGAGTGGTGCATCGCTGGTGTTTTTATACGTTTGGCTTCCAATATGATAATATCATATTATGCCTATTTTGGAGCACACTGATTGGCCTTTTTGCTTTGATCTTCTGATTCGGCTTTCAAATCAACATTCGGTTGAGCTGATTAAAAATCGGACCGAATTTCAGGTGTCCTAAAAACATTTCTAACTTTGAAAAAAAGGATTTAGTAGAACCAAAATTTCTTGCCGTGCAAAAATCTAGTGAATAGAATAGTGAATCCAAAGATGAAATGCAAACCATAAACATAACACTGTACACAAGCCAAAAAATCAAAATGTAAGAGTTAATAAATATGACAATAAATAAACCTTACTTAAAATGAGAATTCAATGTGAATTTCAAATTTAAGGCCAAAGTAGATAAACTGGAAGCATAGCTGACTTTTTCAGTTTGACTGTTTTGGTAGCCACTCAGGCCACTACATCTCATTTTGCAAGATAAATTGGAGTGCAGAGGTCTGTTAACTTTAATTCTGCAATGTTCTTTAGATAGTATAATGTTTACATGTTTGGGTTAAATTGACCTCTAGTTGATGTCATACTGGCAGTCACTTAAGCCACTTCTGCAGTACTGGCCCAGTAAAACTTGGTCACGTGACATAGAATCCATTTTCTTATGGAGATGGATAGATGCACACATGGGGCTATCCATGCATGCACAGCAGGTCTATGAGGAGCATTGGATTAGACCAACTATGAAGGAGGTCATGCCTCCTCCATGACATTGAGGAAGGCGTAGAGGCAAGCAGCACTGAGGGAGTCTCGACACTGGAAAAAGATAAGTAAATCCTTTATTTTCTTAATTTGTGTCATAGAGGAGGGAACAGGAACTTTAATGTGTTTCTATTCCGAATTCTTTAATGTTTCTTTAAATATAAAAATTCACTATACTTCACAATAACCTTGTGGATATTTTAGGAAACCTGGTGGAAATTTTTGATAGATAGACAGACAGACCAGCTCTGGCAAATGGAATTTCCCCGTAGTAAAATGGAACACTGGGTTAGGCATCTATAGATTGCTGTTCTGGGACACTAATCATTCAAGCGTGTGGGCCTTGACTGATGCAGGCTGGGTTTAAAACTGTAGTTTTTAGTAACTCAGGCTTGTTGACCCACTGTGGAGGGGAAGGGATTTATTGCTTTATAGTTGGTACACTTGGATGGAAAAGGCACTCTCCTGTGGACTACTGTTGGTGATTTGCCATTGCTGTAAATACCTGTGTGCACAAATAAAGACTTTTAAAACTGAAATAAAGCCTGATACTTGAATTTTGTCCTAGAGGACTGTGTTTGTGCAGGCCTATACTACAATAGATAGATCTATAAAAATATCTAAATATCAATAAGTGTGTATATGATGTATCTATGCTATAATTAGAATAAAAGTAATTAGAGCATTGATATAAAAAAAATGGTGTAGAATAAAGCAGGAAATGGTGCAGACAAAATCAAAAATGTACAGTTAAGTGATTAAGAGAATTTAAAATTCATCCCACGAGACAGGAAAAGACAAATTACGACGTATTATCATGTCAAGGAAATATCTAGAGTACCTCTGAGATTATTGAGAAAAAATATGTTCATTTAATTTATATAAATCATCAATCTGATGTTGATTTATAGTTGAATCTTTGAAAAATGAATGTAAAATACTTTAACTGAAAATTAAATAGTGAATGTCTGGGAGTAATGGTAGGGATTATTGATACTGGATTCACTTTATAAAATTAATAGAAAAAAGTCTTCATATAGAACATGTACCGATTGGTTAAAGGAAAATTGTTACTTACTAATCGTTAGCATGGAAGTGGAATTTCCCTGTTCCTACACAGTCCCGGATTTAATATTGATGGATAAGCTTTTTAAATTCTTTAACATTTCTAGATAAACTTTTACAATGATTTTTACTAAATATTCAACTATCAAAAAATATATCAATACATTAACAATTATTAAACTACTGCAAAATTTTTATATTTTTAATAATATTTAATCATTTTACAATGTGCCCAAAAATATGAAATTATTTGGAAAGCTTATTTAACAATATTAAATCAAAGCCAAAGTTCCTTGTTGCTGAGGTGAAAAAGCAACAGAATTACAAAAATGCATGTACATGGGCAAAAAATTTGTTTCAGTTCAGCACTTCGGGAGTTCGGCACTTCGGGACTTCAGCAGTTCTGGACTTCGGCAATTCGGTTTGGCACTTCTGAAATTAGGGACTTTGGCAATTTGGGACTTCGGTACTTCAGAAATTCATGACTTCGAGAATTTGGCACTTCGGCAATTCGCCACTTTGTGACTTCAGCACTTTGTGACTTCAGCACTACCGAAATGAGGGATTTTGGCAATTCGGGACTTTGGCACTTCGGTTCGGTTCGGCACTTTGGCACTTCTGAAATTCTGGACTTCGTCAATTCAGCAATTCCCTAACACTACCCCAACCCCTACCCCTAACTCTACCCCTAACCACACCCCTAACCCCAACCCTAACCCTACCCGTAACCCTTACCCCAAACCACTAACCCTACACTTAACCAACCCAAATCCTACCCCTACCCCTAATGCTACCCCTGCCCTTAACCCTAACCCTACCCTTGCCCTTAACTCTAACCCTACCCCTAACCTAACCCCTACCCCTAACCCTTAGGTTAGTGTTAGGGGTAGAGATAGGGTTCATAATTCCTGTTCCTGTCATCATTCCCTTAATTTTTTCTCCGTCTCCTGTTTTGCCACTTTTCTGAAATCTGAAGCATTTTGGCACTTCTGAAATTCAGGACTTCGTCAATTTGGCACTTCGGCAATTCGCCACTTCGGGACTTCGGCACTTCAGCAATTCTGGGGGCATTTCCGAAATTTGGGATTTTGGAAATTCGGGACTTCGGCACTTCGGTACAGTTCGGCACTTCGGCACTTCCAAAATTCGGGACTTCAGCAATTCAGCAATTCGGTACTTCGGCTACCCCTAACCCTTAGGTTAGTGTTAGGGGTAGAGTTAGGGTCCATCATTCCTGTTCCTGTCATCATTCCCTTCATTTTCCCTCCGTCTCCTGTTTTGCCACTTTTCAGAAATCTGAAGCAGTTTGGCACTTCCGAAATTCAGGACTTCGGCAATTTGGCACTTCAGCAATTCCCCACTTTGGGACTTCGGCACTTCGGTACAGTTCGGCACTTCCAAAATTCGGGACTTCAGCAATTCGGCATTTCGGTACTTCGGCAATTCGGGACTTTGGGACTTCGACAATTCCCTAACCCTACCCCTAACCATACCCCTTACCCTACTCCTAACCCTACCCCTAATACTAACCCTACCCCTACCCCTAACCTCACCCCTAACCCCAACCATAACCCTAACCCTAGCCCCCTCTCTAACCCTACCCTTAACCCTAACACCACACCCCTAACCCTACCCCTAACCCTTACCCCAATCCCCTAACCCTACCCTTAACCTAACCCAAACCCTACCCCTAACCCTACCCCTAACCTAATCATATCCCTAACACTACCCCTAACCCTAACACTTAGTTTAGGGTTAGGGGTAGAGTTCGGGTTCATCATTCCTTTTCCTGTCCTCATACCCTTCCTCTCCTGTTTTGCCACTTTTCAGAAATCCAAAGCACTTTGGCACTTCCGAAATTCGGGACTTCGGCAATTTGGCACTTCGGCAATTCGCCACCTGGAGACTTCAGCACTTCGGGACTTGAACACACTTCCGAAATTTGGGATTTTGGAAATTCGGGACTTCGGCACTTCGGTTCAGCACTTCCAAGAGTCGGGACTTCAGCAATTCAGCACTTCGGTACTTTGGCAATTTGGAACTTTGGCCATTCCCTAACCCTACCCCTAACCCTAACCTTAACCTCACCCCTAACCCCAACCATAACCCCCTCCCTAGCCCTGCCTCTAACCCTTCCCCCAACCTAACCTTAATTTTCCCTCCCTCTCCTGTTTTGCCACTTTTCAGAAATCCAAAGTGCTTCAGCACTTCCGAAATTTGGCACTTAGGCAAATAGGCAATTTGTCAATTCGGACATTCGGATGCATCCGAATGTCCGAATTGCCGAAATTCAGACAAATTTAAATTCGGACCGAAACAAATTGCACATCTTTAATGCATTTATCTCTTCTGCAGTTCAGTGGGCATCTACACTGAAGAGGCCATTTTGGCATTCCCTGAACAGTCCATATACACACATACACACACACACACACACACACATATGGCACTGTAGTGGTTAAATTAATGTACATACCATGCTCAGTGTGCTTTGCATGACATGCAAAATTTAAAAAAACTACAAAAAATAACAGCAGAACTAATAGCAAACATTTAGGTACACAAGTGGCAGCTTAAATTAATGGACAAGAAGATAAGTATGTCTCTTCAGGAAGGATACCTTGAGATTTTGTGGGATATGTGATTAATCAATGCAGTGATAATCATTTTGTTGCCCTCATAGAGATGAAAGGCTGAGATGACCCAGACAGTTATACAAACCTATGAGGTTTAAAACTAGACTACAGCTAATGCTCCAACTATCTGCTATTTAAGATTGGCCAGCCATTGGCCAACCATTGAAGAAAACATGTTTCCAGTTTGATGCTATAAATGCTATAAAGATACTTTGAACATAATATAAACACAATAATATACTTACTAGACCCATTGACTTAAAAAACAAAACAAAACTATAGTTAGACATGAGAGGGAGCTGTCATTTTCTCTTTCCAACATTTATGGTTTTCAAATTCTTATAGTTTTCCAAACATGTATGGTTTTTCATTTAAAAAAGTAATGAAATCTAATTATAAAAAATATGATATATAATATTATAATAAAGTAAGTTTAATCACAAGATCAACAAAAGAGTTAACACTTATGTTTTTGAATTTCCCCTTCTAGAGAGGAGAAAGGTCAGCCATGGAAACAGATACAGAATTGTACCACGGCCTCAGTGGGCTACAAAGCCTGCCAATGCCCATTGCTTACAGGCCTCAAGTGACTGTTCCGAGATCCCCCGTCACCAAAATAGAGGCAGAGCTACATGAAGGCTCACAATGGCCTGGGGGAGACAGTATACAGAGTAGCAGGATAGCAGGACTCCAAGTGCGTTAAGTGTATATGTGTGTGTGTTGTGTGCGTATGGGTAGGTGTTTGTGTATGTGTGTTTGTGCATCTGTGCATGTGTGTATATCTGTCGGCATGTGTGTCAGTGTGTGTAGAAGTGCATATATGTGTGTGTGTGTGTGTATCACTGTATCTGTCCATCTGTGTGTATCTCCTAGAGTTTATCTGTGTGTATGTGTCCGTGTTTCCGTGCATGCAAACACCAACTACACATAACATACACCCCTGCATTCAAATACCAATACTACAAAACACTCCTCCAGCTTTCATACACTTACGCTACACATAAATACACCCCTGCATTCTAAATTCAGCTATATAATCAAATATACAAACATTCACACACGCACACACAAACACTCAATACAAAACATGCCTATATTCACACACACACACACTGCATACACATACAACCCTGCAAGCAAAGACAAATGGTAGATCTATGATACAAAAAAAGATGATTGATGGAAAAAGGGATGATTGATGGCTTGGGAACAACCACAACAAATGTTAATTTTATTCACAGATCAAGTGAAAAGAAGTGACCAATAGATGAAAAAGGGGGCAGTGAAAAAAACATTAACTATAATTATGTATTATATATTTAATAAATAAAGAAGTATACATTTTTTACTGCTCCTCTTTGGATTACTACTTTTCACTTGATCTGTGAATCAAATGGTGTGAAAACGCACCTGTAAAATATATACAAAATATTTTTATTTTGCCGTACAATGAGTGGCCAATTTGGTGTATCCACATAATTTTAATTTGTAACAATTTAGAATCCCAAAATGATTGCATTGATGAAAAGCATCTGAACCAAAATTTCATATGGATGAAACCTGAATTGCCTGAAACATTTTATTTTTTTATTGGATTAATCAATTCCGACAAATCAAATGTTTTTACCATGCACATGTCTCGTGCCCTATACATGCACAAAACATCTCTGACTTTTTTGACTCGCGATATGAAGTAACTCCAGCTATACTGGAAGTGATTCATTTATCTTCAGTAAGCAGAGTGGTCCTCTTCTCACTGTAGTTTACCTTTACCTCTACTATGAATTGAAATTAGCAACACCTGAAAATTTAGTTGCTAGTAATAATTCTACTAACCTGGCAGCTGGTAAAGTTTAAAGGTGGTGTAGTGCATCCCATTAAACATTGTGGAAAAAGTAAGTGAACACTTGGGTTTAATAGGTAGTTGATCCTTCTTTTGCAGCAATAACCTCAACCAAGCCTTTCCTGAATCTGCAGATTAGACCTACACAATGTTGAGGAAGAGTTGTGATCCATTCTTTTTTACAAAACTGCTTCAACTCTGCTGTATTCTTATGAAGTTAGGTGTCAACAGCTCTCTTGAGGTCATTCCACAACATCTCTGTGACTTAAGGTCTGAGCTCTGACTAGGTCTCTCAAAAAGGTGGCTTTTCCTTGTTATAAAACCATTCTGTAGTGGATTTACTTTAATGTCCTGCTGCATCACTCAACTTTTTGGAAAGCAGTGGCTTTCTTTGTTGTGACCTGCCATGGACACCATGCCTGTTCAATGTTTTCCATATAGTAAACTCATTAAAAGAGATGTTAACCAGTTCCAATGGTTTATTCAAGTCTTTAGCTGCCATTCTAGAGTTCTTTTTTTCCTAATTGACAATTGTTTGGTATGCCCTTTGAGTCACATTGGATGGATCACCACCTCTAGGGAGAGTATGCACAGTACTAAATCATATCCATTTATAGACAATTTGTCTAACAGTGGATATATTAATTTCTAAGATCTTTGAGATAACTTTGATACCCTTTCAAGCTTTATGCAATGCAACAATTCTTGCTATAACTCGAACAGGAAAATTATTTGGAGCATTCAGGGTAAAATATTAAGCCCGAACACACACAGGAAAATAATTTAAAAAATTAATATGCAAACTTTTTAGAAGAAAATGTTTCCTCTTCCTTGATACTATTTCTTCTTTCTTCTGACCTCAACTGCTTTCCCCATCCAAGCTTTATGTTCATCCAGACTTCCATATTCATCATATGAATTCAGTGACCAATCCTTCCTTGAGCATCTACACTAATAACCTCCAAAAATCTCAGTGAGGCAAATACTCAATTAATAAAGCTTCCTACCAACATACTACTGGACTAATAATAGACCAAAGTCACATAGTTTTCATTCATGGTCGAGAAGTTAAATGAGCTTCTACATTAAGCAATTATGAATTTAATTTTACATCTTGCCACACTCCACTGTTTAGTAAATATTCATCTATCCCCTTTTCAAATAAGCATAAAAGTTTCTGTTTGAATGATTTGTTGCATAGTTGCAGTCACTTAGATTAAAACAAAATTACATTATCATGTTCTGCCTTTAAAATATATTCCTCACCGATTCAGATGAAAACATAGCTCCCCACTTCCTACAGCTTGCCAGCAGTGCCCACATTTTTGTTTATCTTAACATATTGGAACAATAACAAAAAAAAAGTAGTCAACAATACAACCTTTTAACAGGTGTGCTGATTTACTTTGTAGTGTGTATTTTGTAGGATTAGCAAAAAAATTGGCAGTGCTAAAGAGAATGCTAAAGATGAATGTGTTCACATTATAATAACATTTGGAGAATTTGCATCAATTAGTAAACAAGTTAGAGTACTGTACGTTTTGTCAAGTAAGATAAAAATAATTTGAAATAAATTTAAATACCAGAAGTTTTAAAGAGAATCAGATTTCTGCTTAAACTCAGTTTTACTTTTGAATCATGCTTTTTTATAGTTAAACTACATGTGTATATATATATATATATATATATATATATATATATGTATATACACACACACACCACACACACATATTGACCAGCCACATTAAAACCACTGGCAAGTGAAGTGAATAACGTTTATTATATGGGGGGCACAGCTAATGACTGACTGGAGCGGACGTGTTTCTCTATAGCTTCATAGAGAAAAGTAAAAAATGTGCTTCAGTAGCTACAAACGTTATGATATAGGGTCTCAAATTGTTGTATTAGCACATCCTGACAATGGGGTGCAAATTGAACCATATATGAGGTGATTAATTCTCAAAAAATCACCAAATTGATGATCTACTCTGGCCTCCACATGGGGTGCATGCTACTAAATTGCACCACCGCAGGAGCGTTCTCATGAGCATTCGGAGAGCAGTTCCATAAACAAACTAGTCAAAACAATTCTTGCGGAAGAGCCCTAGAAAGGTCAGTTGGGTGCAAAGCCCCTTGAGAGTGCCCGGACAAAAGCAAGGCATAAATATTACAAGACTAGAGCAGGCCATAAAGGCCTCTGTTGGTTACTCACCCTCAAGGCCCACGTTGGCAGCTCCATCAGCAAATGAGACTCACACCCCAGCAAGTAAAGACCTGCTGGTAGAGATGAAAGCCATGTTTGACCTATCGATTGTTTGAGAGGAGGTCCACACATTGGAGGGCCTCATGTAGGCTGTGGAAGATGACACTGAGTTAACTAAAGGCTGCTGCAATGACTTGGCTGCAGAGGTGGCACAGCTGAAGCAGAGTCTGCAGAGGTTCTAGGTGAAAATAGCGATGACAAAGAGATTATGCACTTACTAACAATGCTGTGGGCCTTCATGTAAAGGTGAAACTGATAGTAACTAACACCAATTAATTAGTCGCTAAGTCGCCTAAGGCTTCATCAGCTGTCCCTAGAGATGTACATATACTGTTGTGGTTCTTTTCAGAGGCTGTCAGTGCTGTGGTTTTGGCAGTTGCACGCAACTCCCCGCACTACACATTCAGGACACAAGTTGTCACTTTCTTTGAAGACTTTTCTTGAGCAATGATGACAGTTACTAGGACCCCTTATTAAGCAGCTTTGAGCTGAGACCTATTGTGACGAGAGCAACCCCTTGTGTGCTGAAACGGTCCGTTACACCAATCCTTATAAATGGGATCCGGTGCATTCATTCAGTGTGCAACAAAATGGAAGGCAGCTTTCCCTAACTAATGCCTTGGAAAAGAAAAATTAGAGACTTCCACCTTGGGTCTCTCACCTACTTCTACTTCAGACCCTGCAGTACAACACCAATCTGGGACATAGTTAAAATTGCTCTGGTTCAACCTGCAAATTCCTGTATAGAGCATCTCTTTCATAATTTCTTCTTTCACTTTATTTAATATGTTTCTACGGTAGTTCATATTAATATTTCCTCTGATGTTATTTCTCATATACTGCACAGGTTTTAACATGGGCTTAAAACGACCATTTCTCCTATTGGAGCATTGATTACAGCTGTTTTTTTAGCCTCATTGCTGTGCATTCTGCATTATAAGTAGAATATATGTTGCATTCCACTTGTATGGTCCAGGGGCGGCCTAATAAGCCTTCGCCACCTACTCCACTTAGCGGTCTAAGATAAGGAGATATATTATCTAAACACTAAGTGTACTTAGCCTCCATAGCCAATACAGGGGTCAGAGACTTCCCACACTACAGTTCTACATAAGTCAATAAATTTGGGGTATGGCTTGGCGTGGACATGGCATTCTCTGTCCCTTGGCAGGGAGAGGGGTATTCATCCTAAAATGTTTTCTCTAACTTTATAAAATTGCATCTATCCATGTGACGAATATCTAACTATGTATGATCTGATATTTTATTGTTAATGCATTATGCTGTCTTTACATGTTGCTGTGTTTTTCACTTCAATACATAAAATAAATACAAAATACAAAAAAAACCCATTGATTATTTGGTTACAATTGCACCTGTCAAGATGTGGGATATATTAACAGCAAGTGAACAGTCAGTTTTTGAATTGCATGTGTGAGACTTAAGATGCATAATTTATACATCAAAACTGCTTCATTTAGCTAAAGTTGTTTTGGTGACTATAGTCTCCCTTTAAAATAAATGCATTGGAAAAATTAACATGTCTGCTATTATCATTTTAGCTGCTTTGGCCTAAAATTTTAAATATACTTTGAATTCCTAACAATTCACATTTCAGTGAATAATCCCACATGTACATGAGTAACATGTAATAAGAAAAATAAAATAATTATAATAATAATAACGTAATTAAAATAAATAAAGAAAGAAAAGTCTATGATTTTACATAATATGAATTGAGGCATTCCAAAGTGGTTAATCCAACATAACAGAGGAATACCAAAAAATAAACAAATAATCTCACATTTCAACCACAGAAGAAAAGATGTAAAACTGAACTTACTCAATATTGCAGAAGACACAAAATTACATCACAGCTTTCTTTACTGTCTGTCCTTTGATCTCTCAAGGAACTGACATTTCTCTTCCTCATACCTCAACAAAAATGTCACAATAGTATTAAATAATTTGCTGTCACAGATACATTTGCCACGTGATTCTGTTTTATATAGAGCAGTACACTTTAGAAACAAGTCTGTCTTGTACCACAAACTGTTTCTGCTGATTTGTTTTATTTTTTAATTTTGAAATAAAGAGGTATATAGGACCATCGAACAGGAAAAAAATAAAATGTATATATTACTTAAAATATTATATAATATTATATACAATTGCTAGATAAGTAAACAGAAAGAATGAGGCAGAACAAGAGATAGAAAAACACAATGAGCCCAACAGTGGCAGCTGAAGTTTTAGGTTGGTTGGACTTTGCTAACTTCATGCTATGTACTCAACTGCTGAACCAGTGAGATATTATGTCCTGTTCAAAAACATATCCATAACAGGTAGTGGAACTGCACTCAGAACCTCCCAGGAATCCTTGGGTGCTAAACGGATCGGTCCCAGTACCAAAAAAGGACCAAATGTAGAATATAAATGTAGAAAATAATCCAGGCACTCCAAAAAGTCTTCCAAAATTAGGCAATTTTTATTGGACCGATAATTGATATATTACTGCTGTTCAATTGTGTATATACTTTTTGATGAATAAAGTATAAAGGAGAAGACTGAATGATATAATAGAATAATGTGAAAGACAATGATAGAATATTGATGTTTGTAATAGAAATGTATTGTAAATTTAATATAGGTTAGACACCAATGGCAACATTGTTTAGATCTACCTTCCAGTTGTTGTTCAACACCTGGGCTGTCATTTTTGCTTACAGGATGTATGTATAACTATAATCAAATGTTGTATTATTTAGGAATGTGCAGGGTTAACGTTTATGAGGCATAACTATTATTTTTTTCGAGGGATGGTAGTATCAGTTTAAGTGTCTCGTAATTTAGGACGAAACAATTTGCAACACTATGACAGATTGGTGATTGATTGAATAGTAAAGAGTTATACTACGCATGCACTTTGTGACGCATGCGTCTCAGGTTGGTCCCAGACTTAATTGATGATTTGAAAAATTGATAGTGTAAAAAGAACACAGCGCATGTGCAGGGTTGCGCGTGTGCATTAGGTATAGACTATTTGGACATCATCATGTGACCAACCATGTAATGTGCCCCAATACGTTAGATCGGATCACATGATTGATACCATGTGACCGACCCGGAAATACAAGGAATTTATTCATACCGGCATCCTAATATCAGTGTATGTATCAATTTAAACTAATTTCGTTCGGAATTTACTTTATTGATTCCTTCAATTTTCTTATTAATTGTTTATATTGCCTTGTGAGAAATGACAGCCTTGATGTGTTGGATAAACAATTGAGATGGGGGTGTGATGATAATCACCAGGGGACTACATGGTTAATCAAGTAATTAAGTTAATTGATCTTGTTGTGCTCTAATCTTATTATGTCACATGTTTTTTGTATTTGATAATTATGTATACACCTATATATATTGTTTGCTGTATATGTGTTTAGTAGCTTGACAATGACCTTAGGGTTGAAATGTTGTTTTTTGGTGCTTAGGTCCAATAAAAATTGCCTAATTTTGGAAGACTTTTTGGAGTGCCTGGATTATTTTCTACATTTCTGTTCAAAAACATAGACTTATAGATACACACATTTTGGAAACAACGTCCATTTTAAAGGAGTCCAACTCCATCTGCTGGTGTCATTACCCACAAATAGACAATATGCATTCATGTCTTTTAGGGCATTCAGGATCTGATGGCCTCATGCAAAGCAAATGGTTGATGTCCAAAATCCTGGACATGTAGACTAAGACGGTCTGAAAGGTCTGTACCAAGTATACCGACACCCTTTTTTAACAAATTCCTGCAAACATTTCTCCCCTCTTTAAAAATGAATTCTGCAATGATCTTAAACAATTGTTCATTTTTAGTTTGTGTGTTTTTCTGAGCATGTCTTTAATAAAGAATAATTTTACAAAATATATGATTTTTGCTGTAAAGCATTGCAATTAAGTGGTTCACAGACATAGTTTCATTTTGCATTTATGCTTTTATTTTTAAATAAATGGCCAAAATGTTATCACTATATCTTTCATCCTAAAATATCTTTTTATCTCTGAAATGCCAGCAGGCTATTTAGAAGGAAATTGTGCTGTGGAGTGAAGGTTAATTTAATGCTAGCTCGATTATTCTGTATTTAAAAATGACATATTAAGTGAGTCTAGCAATTAGATATTAAAGTTTACATTGTAAAATATTTCTGATAAAATATCCGTGATACTTTTATACTAAACTTACATCTTTATAGGCCATAGAGGACATATTCACTTGAAGAAGAAGTTAATATACTGGCATTTACAAGTATATGACAGGTTTATTGCTTATTGCACCAATGTGTATGATGTTATCATCACTAATTCTCTGACTCATTTTACCAGAATATTAGTTCCTGGGGAAATAAAACAGAGCTAAAATTGTTTCTGAACTGAAAACCAGAACTTCTAATTAGGAAGAATCTATGTCACACCTCCTAGGTGAGATTGCTATTCTTTAAGGGACAATACAATATAGTCTCAGAATCATGTATTACCATGTAATAAATGATGTATTTAAAAATATATCCCTCGAGTCTGTTGGGTACCAGGTTTTCCGATATGTTCTGCTGGTTTAAAATATCAGCTTTGCACACTCCCATTGTTTTTCTTGATAAGGTATTTTCCTGGGAGTGCGCACACGTATGCATGTTGCAGCCTTTCCTCTTTGTAGATTTACATGTGTGTCTAGAGATCATCTGTCTGGAACGATGTCAAGCACTTTTTGAATATGTATGAGTATATACATTTTGGGGGGGTCCAACACAGTTTTCAGTGAGTAGATTTAGTCAGCAGTAGAAGATATAAGTGCAGGTCAGCAGTTAAAATTGTTTTTGTATTCTTCGACAATGAGATATATCACATATATGGATACAATAGCACAGTTTTCTGTTCTATATCCTTTGCTATTGACTTTTGCAAACCAATACTTCTGTGTATATCTCTGAGTGATTATGTGATAGTCGGGTACAAAAGGATAAAGATGGTCCAAAAAAAAAATCAATAAATAAAGAAGTTATGTCCATAATCCTCCAATAATAAAAGAAGAAAATAAAAAAAATAAAAACTACAATGGTGCACCATACCAAAATCACAGTATTAGTGAAACTGTTTAAAAACAAAAACATTCAGTAGACTTGTGACAGTAGACAAGAAATTTTGTTTCTGAAAAATTATTTTTTCTGAAGATAGAAATTGTTTTGAGACACTCATAAATCAGGTGGATATCAGTTCAGAAATTCATGAACCGAAGAAGGAGAAAAAAAAACAAAAGGACCAAAAATTGTCTAAACATTGTGTTGCACAATGTAGACATAATATTATATATTTATGTATATATTTTGTAGTTCACTGAGAGGAGCATTTTTCTGCCTTTTGACAGATCAAGTGAAAAAATTAACGAGTATAGGAAAAACATGAGGAGCAAAAAACAAATAATATATTTATATATTTAAGATATTCAATATAAATATATAAATATAGATATTGTTACTGCTCCCTTTTTACTATTACAATTACTCACCTCTTACTTGATCTGTGAATACAATCAACATTTAATGACTGTCCCTTAACCATCATTCATCTTCTTTTCTTTCTACCACCTCATTTTTTTGGTGCAACTATCACTTCTTGGCTCCATAAGTATTTGCGAATATATGCCAACTCTCTTAGTTTTGTATTCCTCTCTGTCACAGGTGCCTTATCCTATTTTCCCCCTGACGAAGGTGCTTAACATTATGGAGCACTTTGCATCACTAATGCACTTACTGGGTGTTTAGCACCCCTTATTCTTTTATTTTTTTTATTTTTGTGTGTGTTGACTTACAGAACTGAGGGCATGTATCTAACAGATTTAACATTAGCATAGAACACCCACGAAGGTGTTTCCTAGGAGATTTAGGGATTAGCACCAGGGCCTTAATTAATATTTATACTTGTCTGTACAGAATGGATATTTGCCCCTCTTCCCTTGCCTCTTCTTACTAATCTATTCCCAAGAGGTTTGCAGTTTCTGCCGTGAGAAGGTTAATAATACCTATGCCATTTTGGCTTTGCCTTAAGTAGGTAAGAGTGATCATTACACCTACTTTAACTTACACAATACCATTTCTCTTCAATCGTTTTGTACAATATCTCCTAGATTCAGACTATGTTAGTGTGGCCCTCTTGCTTCATACAGTCATTGGATAATATAGCTACCCATTTCACTGTTTTAGTGAATAGTTTCCTACTATTTTTTCCTACCATTTGGTCTTAGCAACAATCACCAGGTTAAGGGTCATCCATATCAATTTAGCTGCCATTTGTAGACCAAATGTAAGGGTAGGTTTTGGCGTTACTCTATACATCACAAATATTTTTGTTACCCAGCTTAAGTCCAATTTGTATCTTAATGTGTATGGGTTCAATAAAGTAATTAATCTTTGGATACATTTGGTACCAATTTAGCTGTGGGATTCTAGATTTTTTGACATGCATGACTTATCTTTAAGCAAGTTATTTAGCTTCTAATTTATTTATTGATTGTTTTTCCTTTCTTCATATACCAGTATTGAGTTTCCCCCTAATTTGGGGTATACTCACTCTCTGTTTATACAAATCACATTTTAGGGTCCAAGCCCTTGGGTGGAGCTGGTAACACCACACTGACCCCTATGTCCCTAATCCAACAAGTTTGGATACAGTGACATAAATCTCTCTCTGTTGCCTCATCCTATTTAACATTGCAATGCAGAGAGCCCTTGCAGGATGGATTTCCCAATTAAGTGGAAAGTAGGGAAAATAAGGTACATTGACGTTGTGGAAGGCTTATGCAACCTTATGATCATACACTCTAACTTAATTCTCATTGTTTTAACTTAAGTCAGGTGTTTTTTTGTTTGTTAGAATTGTTACATTTTGTGAATTTTGAAGTTGGCATTAAATTAGTGTGCTGGATCATGTATGTGAAAATCAACATTTTGTGACTGTCCCCAGCCATCAATCATCATTTGTTTTAATCAATCAAGCATCTCTATTTTTGGCACCTTGGTCAGGATTCTGAATTACTAATCAAAAGGACATGCTTGGTTGTGGTTCGTGAATCAAGTACATTTTAGAAACATAGAATGTGACGGCAGATAAGAACCATTCAGCCCATCTAGTCTGCCCAGTTTTCTAAATACTTTCATTAGTCCCTGGCCTCTTATAGCTAGGGTAGCCTATCGCACGCATGGTAAACTCCTTTACTGTGTTAACTTCTACCACTTCAGCTGGAAGGCTATTTCATGCATCCACTATCCTCTCAGTAAAGTAATACTTTCTGATCTTATTTTTAAACCTTTGCCCCTCTAATTTAAGACTACGTCCTCTTGTTGTGATAGTTTTTTTTTCTTTTAAATATAGTCTTCTCATTTACTGCGTTGATTCCTTTTATATTTTTAAATGTTTCTGTCATATCCCCCCTGTCTAGTCTTTCCTCCAAGCTATACATTTTAAGCTATAACAGAGCTAATCTGTAAGGTGTGAGAAGTCACAAATAAGTGGCCTGGAAGTCTGGTTTCAGTATAAACTAATTCTCTAATTTGTCATATGTCTAGATTTCCTCTTAGATAGGGGGTCCTTTGATATGTTAATGGTCATTAGCCTTGTGTTCCAGTATCATATCCAAAAGAAACATTAATACTTTACCACAGATGAATAATTAAATACCCACATCATGTATTCCCGGATTGCTAACATATTATCATGTGTTACTATAGATTTGCTACCAGTTATACCTGTAGTTGCCTCTGTAATTTTCTGTTCTGTGTATGCAGTTTGTACTACAGTCATTTAATGTTTCTGACCAATATTTAATGTAGACAGTTATTAATATTTTGGATGATAGAATTTGGTAACTAAACGTTTTCAATAGTATATAACACATGGCTACTTTACCCCGCCCCCCTTTCCCCCTCTCTCACTCTCCATTTCTCCTCCCCAGTTGTAAATACCTCCATATGACTGTTCTATCTCATTCTCTATTTCTTCAGGCCTCACTTCACACTCAACTCAGTAAAAGACTGCATTTTTTCCCCACTTCCCATCCACCCTCTCCTCCTCCTGCCCACTCAGGCTCCCCCTAAATATATAGCATGCTCTCCAGCTGTTTGAGATTCTCACTCAATTACCTCTTCATTCCCTTTGTATTTTACCAATAGCTGTTTCTCTGTTAACTCTTTCAAACTTCCCTTGCTACCTCTTGTCTCAAATCCCCATGGTATCCTTTAGATTGTAAGCTCATGAGCCATCTAGCCAAGCACTTTGTATAAAAGAGCTCCAATGGCTAGATATCAGCTTACGGGCAGGGCTCTCTCTACCTCTTGTATTTGTCTGTGTATATTGTACATTTCTCCACTAATTGTACAGCGCTGCGGAATCTGTTGATGCTTTATAAATAGCAGTAATAAAAAAATAAATAAATTAATTAAGCCTTATTTTTATTGTATTTAGAATGGGACAAGCACAGTCTTCTAGTCAAGCCTAAACATGAGTTGTGTAACTTACGCAGTTGGGCGGGATTGTGATGTGCACTTTATTGGGTCACAATTAAGAAGTGTGACATATCTATGGAATGGAAAAACATACCTTGCAGGATTAGCCTCTCCCAGGCTTTTATAAGTTTGGTGGTTTACTTAGCCAATGCTATTATACTCAATTGATTTTCTTTACTCTCATTTTTCATTTACCTGGGTTTCCACAGCGCATGAGTTTGCGCCTATATTTTCTCCTAAAACAGACTTAGGGATTTGGATAGGCTGCCACGAAGCAGCAGTTAGTTTTGCTTTTTCTCTTAGGATAGTTAGTTTTTTTTTATTTTATTTTTTAGGGTGACTCAAAGGGGGAGGGGGGTTTCTATCTTTCCTCTCTTTATGGGGTATTAGCTCCTTTTCTCTTTAGTATAAGCTACTTGATATTAGTTTGGGCGCGCCCCATTAGTTGCTATTAACCCTGCCCTTTCCAGATTCCCTCAGACACTGCTCTAAGACTATCCTTTTTCTATTCAATTACCCAGCTGGGTCCTTTCCTAGAATGGATTTAGACTAACCTGCTTTGTTACCCATTTATTATTTTAGGTGTATTTTTACACCTTTATTAAGTCAAACATACCTTGCAGGATTAGCCTCTCCCAGGCTTTTACAAATTTGGTGGTTAACTTATAATCAATACACTATTTTAGTCTACGGTAATAGTATTTGGACTATATACCATTTTAGCAATTTTTTTCTTATAAAGGTTGTTTATCCTTTTCTATGTGACTATTTACATTATGAGGTACTTTGAATGAGGCTAGGCATTCCACCCACTTTTTTGTGAGTGGACTGTCTGCCACATTTTTCGTCTTTTTTTCTATATATATTGTGGGGTTACGCCCCTTGTACCTCTGTAACCTTTTTGTGGGGTAGTGGTGGTGGTTTCCCCACCCCATAGCCCCTCTCTCTTTCTTTATATTTTTATGGTTAAGTGTGGGTGGTGTTAAGGGGGATTTTATCATTTTATTTTGTTTTTGTTTTTTTTGTTTTTTGACAGTATTATTGCATTAAGCAGGTGCATTCTGGAAGACGTGTTCATCCTATCAATGCATGAATAGAGTAACAAAAACATTTCAATAACATACAATCTATGCAAAGACCTTAATTGTGTCTGTCTCCTTTCTTTTAGTGACTAATAACAGCAGTCATCCACGTACTGGAACTATAACCATAATAGGGAGAAGGTACACTTTTCTCTGCTCATTTTAGTACTTGAACACAAGGAGTTTCTGGGAGGTGTAAATCAGTAAATAAGCCTTTTACAGTACAATGCCGATAACTAATCTACATGTGACTGAAACCATTAGATTATTTATTTATTACTGCTATTTATAAAGCGCCAACAGATTCCGCAGCGCTGTACAATTAGTGGAGAAACATACCATATACACAGACAAATACAAGAGGTAGAGAGAGCACTGCCCGTAAGCTGATATCTAGCCATTGAAGCTCTTTTATTCAAAGTGCTTGGCTAGATGGCCCTTGAGCTTACAATCTAAAGGATATTATAGAGACTATGCTTCATTTCTGACCATATTTAGGGCACACTCTTAAAGAATGATAATAATAATATTGACAATACTTCGTGTTCTGTCTTCTTCTTGTGTTGAATCAACTCCAACTCTGTGTTTTTTTGTTTTTTTTGTAATTTGTGTGCCTCTTCACCAAGCACTCACAAATAGTGCTACCAAGGCTTCTGTACAGATACCAGTCCTAGCTCCTTGAACCACTTTACTAGATTATACAGGAGAAAGAACACACCAACTTGGTTCTTTCCAGATAGCAACTTTTTTCAGATAAATGACTAGGACAGATAAAACAAAAACTGTAGATGTTGTTCATTACCAGCAATGCAGTTCACAGTAGGAAAGTTTGTGGAAGGCACCAGTAGTCAGTGGGTATTCCACTTAGACCCAGATAGCCTATGAAATAATCTATACCCTAAGAAATTGTAAGAGAACCACACAACAGTCAGTGTCTGTTTTACCGAAACCATATTAAACCTCTTCGGTTTCCCCAATATAATCTGAAAAGAAGCTACATCTGTAATTTATACATCATTACTAGTCGATGTTTGGTGAGTTCTTAAGTATTTCTTCTAACTTTTTAAATTTACATTTCCTATATAATGAATCACGTTGATTTCTCATCAACTAAAAAATATACCTTAAGAAAAAAAATCAGGAAATATCTCAAGAGTTATCAGTCTGAGAACAAAAACAACAGCTTGTTTCCAAGGAAACAAAAATACCTCAGCTGCTGTCTAGTTTAAAATAGATTATAATGTACTCTATATGCATTTAATATATCTTAAAAGCACAATAATTGAAATAAATTACAAATGCGTGTAAGGAAGCAAAAGTGTGTTTTCCACCCACTCCTGAAAGAACACAAATAGATTCCACGCTGTGTCCTGGAACATTTATAAACAAATGGATCCAACCTTTGGCTGTTAGCTCAAGTAATATGTAGGTATCTCCAGCACAGTATTTTTTATTGAATGTACATATATTGAGTCATCAACTGGAGGAACAGTTTGAGATAACCTTTCATGAGGACTCCGTAACTATTTTCGAAAAAAAACAGATGAAAGAAAGAAATGTCAAAAGTAAACACACTTCCAAATGTAGATAACATTTTAAAAGTATTGGATTTTTTAATCAAATTTAGTAAAGATTTTAAACAAATTTATGAAATATCTGGATTGAAATGAGTTTAATTCTCCTAACACATTATAGTTTCTTTTTCTTTTTTTAAAATTATTACTAGAGTAAAATAATTATGATATTTTACTTAAATATTTGCTTTTAGTGGTATTTTGGTAATAAAAAATGCCATATTTGTAATATTAAAAAATAATTGAAAATACAATGGCGTGACGATGTATACAATTTCAAAAATATGTTTACATATAATGGAATATTAGTGACAAATGACAAGAATTATAGAACGAAAAAAGAAAGAAAGCATATTAAGTATATTAATGTTAATGTTTTGCAGCCTCTGAAGTGGCCTTGCACTAAACTGTAAAGTCACTCAAACGATCATGATGCTTACTTACATTTTTCTAGTACTGCTGAGTTTATTCCACAAGCAAAGTTTTATAAGTACAGAGACTTCTGAAAAGGTGTAGTTCAAATTGGAGTTTTCTACTGAATTATAACTCAAAGTCACAACATCGTATACACAATACATTTTTTCCCTCTGCTGGTTATTTCTTCTCATTTGATCTATTAACCAAATGGCATTAAAATACACCTATCAATGTGCTGCAAAATATATTCTGAATAATTATATTACATATATAATTTGTTTTATGCTGATTGGCCTTTGGTTCATCCAAAATGTTTTCCTGACGCTTTTGCATGGATGTAATTCATACGAGCCCAAACAACACATGTATGAATTTTGGGCCACCTGAACAAAACTTTATCATTTGAACTGATTCCACTGAACCAATTTTTTTTGCTCTGCTACCCAATATATTATATATATATGTGTAATTTTACTCTGAGTGCATTTTTATATTAATATATGTATATATTAATAAAAAATACACTTAGTATGACGTTATATATAAGATATATATATATATATATATATATATATTTTTATTAGCTTTTATTTATTTAATTTTTTTACCTTTTTTAAACTTTTTTCACCAGCAGGGGGACTGCCTGTCAGTTACAGCAGTCCCCCTGCTGGCAGCACTGTGGACACCTATTGCAGCCATGTTACCATTGTTTAGAGAGGTCACATGGCCCTTGGGGGTCCTAAATTAGAGAGGGGGGGAGGGTAGGGGAAGAAGAAGACCGATCGCCGGCAGGGGAACGGTGACGATCGGTAAGTACATGGGGAGGGAGAGGGAGGGAGGGTAGGGTTTAATTTTTTATTATGTATTTAATAATTTTTTTGTTCATTTTTTTTAAACTTTAACTGAGTGCCTCGACCCCTCGAGGCACTCAGTACAGACAGAGCATCGGAAGCCTGCCTGATGGCTTCCGATGCTCTGCCTCACTGCCGCGCTCCACATGTGACCGGGGGGAGCGATCACCTGGTGTTCTCCTGGCGCCACCGGGAGTGAGGGGCATATACCATTAGAGCTGCTGGAAGCGATCATGATCACTTCCAGCACTCTAATTCCCCGCGGACACATCAGGTATGTCCACAGTACTTAAGGACCTTTTTTTTGTTGTACTTACCTGATACGTCCATGGTCATTAAGGGGTTAATAATATAAAGACACCCAGGATAACTATATGTAAACTAGACTACACAGTGCACCTAACTAGTGTTTCTTGCTGTATCAAATAGAAGTTTATTGTAGCAGTTACACATTTTAGAGGATGTATATTTATGTAAATTTTTCCAACTCTCTTTGCACCAAGCTGGCCAAAAGGTAGATACTCGGGTCTTGTTCCCATTTCCCATGATGCTTTGTCAGTCGTAAGATGCACAGTTCTACAACAGCTGGGGATCAAGACATGCCTCAATAGACTAAATTCTAAAACATTAAAAATAACATAATATCCTTCTACTCTTCTAGCATTATAATTTACTTTGCAACCTTGAGAAATGTTCTCTTGCTCTGAAATTACTTTGCTTTAAACTACAACATAACTGCCATCTGCTCATTTTATTTGTAGAGCGGGGTCAATTACCACAGACATATAGTGATTACAATATTAAATTGCAAGTATTCTCTAGATTTTATCATGTGATATGACTTTTCGTAATCATTTATTTATTTTGAATTTAGTTTTCTTATCCAGAGACTAGTCTTAAGTTTCTTCTTTAACTCTCTTGTTCTATTGTGTGCATAAACCATATTAAATGTGTAAGTCAGTGGATATGATGTAATTCTTATATCTAACCAAATTCGATATTGTGAATACAGTTGGAGGGTTTTGAGAATCTGATGAAATATGCCCATCTGATGGGACCACATTGTTGTCCGATAAAAACATAGTAATTGTCTGAATGCCATAGTTTTGCCAACCTTGATTTAATATTTTTGAATGAACTTTATGATATAGCAATTCCCCCAATAAGAGACAGGACTCTAGATTGAGGGTGAAGTAGAACTGACTGTACTGGCACATACAGCCTCTTTTATTCACATTCTACAAACATAGTACTGCCCACAGGGTTTTGAAATACAACCAATCAATCCGTACAATACATACAGACACTCCCACACAAAATCCTCCCCTCTACTTGTGATATGATTACTGAACACAATGGTTAATATAATTACCACAGGCAGAGAAATACAGTATTATAAAAAATATCAGAGGAACCCCAAAACATGCAATAACGCCATAAATATATCCTCGGAACTGGGGGATCTGGGTGAACCACATATCCAGAATTCACCCAGATCCGTTCAGTAGTTTGGAAGATACGGTTTAATGCAGATTCCGCAGAACATATACAGGCTATATGAAAAATAATTACTGTTAAGTGTGTCCCCTGTAATGTAGTTTAAAACTACTGAACAATGTCTTTGTGCACCAAATACCGGCAAGATGGCATCGTGTAGAAAAGTCAAAACAGTGTCTGTGAGTTAAAATGGCTGCCATCTATTGTTCTCACCATGTACTTTATCCATTGTTCTCACCATGTGCCTCTGATATATGAAATGGTGGCCACCCAGTAACTCCACAGTATGTCCCCAGATGGTTCTTAAAGGACCAGCAGCAGCATAATAAAATACAATATGCCCCAATCAGGTCCTAGAAGGGCAATACATCCCAGGGCCATAGTCGCAGGGCAAGAGGCTGGCAAACGGGCCCCTCCAAAAACCAGTGGCGAGGTCACTTTCGCCACAATTAACTACAGAAATATTTTTAAAAATATTACATCATTAATTTAATAATATAATATAAAATAATTTAAAAACGTATTTAAAAATATTAAATGAAGGCCGTGCTCTATATTTCCACAAACCATAGACAGTGGTATGAATAATAATAAATAGTAATCACAGCTGTCCATCCATTCCTTTACCCTTTATAGTTATACAGTAGTCTAGGTTGAAAAAAAATACTAAAAATCCATCAAGTTCAATCTTAAAATTGTGAAATTAAATTAATGAATGTAAAGTTACTGAGGACCATCTATATGTTAAATAAGGAGCTGCTTAAAGGTCTTACCTTTCCTTTCACTGAATGCGCTTAGAGGAATTAAAAGGACACCATAGTCACCCAGACCACTTCATCTCATTGAAGTGGTTTGTGTGCAGTGCCCCCGTCCCACTTAGACCTGCAATGTAAATCATTGTAGTTTTTGACAAACTGCAATAATTACATTACAGGACTAAGGCTGCCTCTAATGGCTAGTTTTCCATCCTGTATTACTAAACACAGTATATGTATACAACACCAGACCTAGTGGCTGTAGACACATGTTGAAATGCCTTAATTCTCTGCATCTTTCTTAGGTCATACCATGCATCTTAGGCCATTACTAATTACTATACCAAAAATAACACTCCACATAGGCCATTTTGTCACACTCAAGCTAGGTCATTCCTTCCCAGGATAGCATGGAGCATGGCAGCCAATCAGATTGACTGTCTGAGATCTGGTCTCCAGCCACTGATAAGACAAAGTGTTGTGAAATGGAAATGATATCAAAATATACTGACAGATAACCAACATGTATTACATAATTATCTTGAGCCTGACATCACCTCACAGATTAGAACCAAATTCACTGGTTCTGATGTTCTAGTGACAGAGATGAAAGGAACACTCTAAACTGTGTGCCCTCTCTGTTACACTTCCTAAAGATCTAGAGTTCGATGAAATCAGCACTTTTATAAAGTGTCTGCGTTGCTCCTTCTTGGCCGTCAAGTAGAAAACTGGAAGGATGTCCCTGATTTATTTGTGCTCCAGCACAAAGCAGAAGTTAATGATTCTCATAGAGAACCATAGAAACATAGAAACATAGAATGTGACGGCAGATAAGAACCATTCGGCCCATCTAGTCTGCCCAATTTTCTAAATACTTTCATTAGTCCCTAGCCTTATCTTATAGTTAGGATAGCCTTATGCCTATCCCATGCATGCTTAAACTCCTTTACTGTGTTAACCTCTACCACTTCAGCTGGAAGGCTATTCCATGCATCCACTACCCTCTCAGTAAAGTAATACTTCCTGATATTATTTTTAAACCTTTGTCCCTCTAATTTAAGACTATGTCCTCTTGTTGTGGTAGTTTTTCTTGTTTTAAATATAGTCTCCTCCTTTACTGTGTTGATTCCCTTTATATATTTAAATGTTTCTATCATATCCCCCCTGTCTCGTCTTTCCTCCAAGCTATACATGTTAAGATCCTTTAACCTTTCCTGGTAAGTTTTATCCCGCAATCCATGAACCAGTTTAGTAGCCCTTCTCTGAATTTAATGCTTCTCTATGAGAAACATTGCAGGTACAGTGTGGTGATTATAGTGCATGCACCTTTGCTTCTCAGTGATTCTCTATGAGACACATTAGATTGACTGGAGAATTATCAGTGCTGAGTATCTCCTGGAGATGCAGCTGAACTGCAGCAAGGGACAGGCTCACTGCTAGATTTGAGACAAGTTAACCATATATTTAGGGAAGTTACAGGGAGCCCAATAATCTAGATGCACTTCAAAACATTCCGACATTGCAAATAAAGGTTTTTATGTTTGATGCTAGAGTATTCCATTAAACATTGCCAAATGCAGTGAGCATGACACCATTACATTTTATGGAGAATATCCTTAAAGACATGGAAAACTGGGTGCATGCATGGATGATTAGTAATCGGGTGAATTGTGAACTGTTAAATAGTATCCTTTGTTATATGCAGACAGTGTGACAGAATGGGCATGAGCTATCCACCAAAATGGCTTCATTTAGCTAAAGTTGCTTCGAGTGCCTACAGTATCTATATAATTTTATTTTAAAATTAAATTACATATTGAAGTATACATATTCAAATATAGTGATAATACATATTGAAGCACAGTGATATACTTTATACTTTATACTATACAAAATACATTTCATGTAAAATGCACATCTGGTGTTAATTCATCTAATTCCTTAGTCCCTTACTCTCCTTGATGAACAATGTTTAGAGCTATATGGAGAGATTTAGGTAGCAGATTTCTATGTTAAGTAATAAATTTAAAAGAAATTATGATACATATATTACCAAAGGCAAACTGATTTAAACCAGTAAGCAAACATTATCAGAAGCAAAAATGAATAACCATCTCAAATGACCTTGTCACCTTCTGGCTGTTATCATCATTAAATTGAGTGTATTTTATTTAATTAGTTAATTATTTATAAACCAATTGAATTGCAAATGAGACATCAATCTTCTCTTTCAGCAAACTTTCCAACATTCAGCGTAACGGTAAAATATTAAAGATGTGTTATTAGGTCTGAACAGTGATTTAGCAATAGTTTGGGTTAATAACAGCAATACTAATTAGAGTTTTAAAAGTGAATATATACATAATAAAATAAGAACAGAACCTACAGGTAATATGTTAATGTTACTATCTCATTTAGAATCAACTTTACCACATTGCGGACAGGTTCTTAACACAGACATTGATCCTATCTACCCCACAAATACTTTGACATACAATCTGCTTACAAATGTCAGTGTTATTGGTACAAGATGCCCCACAATGGTCTCTCAGCTATCCTTACTCTCTCAGATGTAAACCATGTCACAAAAAAGTCACTATTTAGTAGATATACCAACAATGAAAATATTGCATTTAATTATGTATTTTTTCCAATGGTATTATATCTAAAAAAAGATATGCAGTCTGTAGCCTTTGCAAGCCATCAGCTTCTCACCCCATCCAGCCTTTCTTTGGCTGTCCAATCACAGACTTTCCAATTTTAGAATATGACAGGAGGCTTCATATTTGCTTAAGTCTCTCTTTACTAGAACTCCACAGCAGCAAAAAACACAGAGAGTAAACAACCAATCAGAAAACAGTAAGGAGATCATACAACTCCCTTCTCAACATTCCATTTCCTCTTTCTTTGCTGCTCCGCACCAGTACAGGTCAGAGTACCACTGCCTTCTGCTATTATTAGTTGGTGGCTGTGTAATTTATTTATATCTTTGTGTTTGTATATTTTACTATTTGGGGACTTGTGGATTTATGCCTAGTTTATGCCCTCTACTTCAATTGTGCTTGGTTTTGTGGGGAGGGTTTTGTATCCCTGGTTCTTTTCTATTGCTGGGATTCTCCCCCTTATCTGTCCCCTTTTTATTATTATTCTTTTTTATTCTTAATTGTTTTCCATTTATTTTCTTGTTATTATTCTAAATTTTTTTCCCCGATTACCTTCCCGCTTTTCTCTGCCGGGCTGGTGTGTTTTGCCGCTCGGGGGTTTCAGGAGGTTGGCCTGTTCTGCCTCCTCCGATCCCCCCGAGCTCCAGGACCACGGAGTACGTCTCCAGCAGTCCTGTGTGTGTGTCTTTAGCACCAGTCGCAGGGTGCCGACCGACGCTTCTACACGTGGACGCCGGTCACAACCAGCTCGATCCGCGGACCGCGTGGATCCGCCGGGTGGAAGAGGGAGCACTATCGCTCGCCCCCTCCCCCACCTGTTGCATTGGTGCCATTGGCCATGAGAGGCTTTGCTCTCCCGACCGGGGAGCCTGGCAGTAATATAGACAGCCTGAGGCCCTTATATACTAGCGGTCCCCTCCCCCCACACCAGGCTGGGTTTTTTGCCGGCCTTCTGTTTGTCTAGCTAAAGGTGTCACTATACAGAGTTCCTCATTGGTGGACAGTAGAGGGTGCCCCTTTTCATCATTTTATTGTTCTATGCATGAAATTTATATATACACAATAAATAATTAGTGGATCCTCTGCCCTTATAGGGCCAAGCACTATACACTTGCTCCCCTGGGGGCATCTACTTGGCAGACTGCATATTTCTGTGTCAGAAGCCTACAGTTGGGTCTTACACTACAGGGACCTTATGCTGGTCTATACTACACCTATACATGACTTGGCCTGCTATGTCTCTGCCCCATTGCCTGGCCTGCTATGTCTGTGCCCCATTGACTAGCCTGCTTTGTCTGTGCCCCATTGACTGGCCTGCTTTGTCTGTGCCCTATTACTGGCCTAATCTGTCTGTGCCCACTGTACCAGCCTGCTCTGCCCATGCCCCCTGACTGGCCTGCCCTGGCAGTGCCCTGTTGATAATTGGCGCTTACCTGTGCCAAAATCCCCTCCGGCCGCAGGCCTAGGAATATTTACGGGGAATTCTGATACGGGGGACCTCCCCAACTACACTATACATGCTATAATTGTGTCTGTATAAACTCTGCTCTCATACTAGCTGGGGTGACACCTGTCATTTCTACCCCACAGAATCACGCTACGAGCATGGATGCCCCAACCAAAGATAGCCTTCAACGCTGTCGCCGCCTCCGTAGAGAAGGCACTCTCACGGGCACTACCCCTAACGTCCCAAGAGAGGGACATGGCGGAGAAGCAACGCATGCCAATAGAGTCCGGCACCCACTCACCAGACAGAGACCAGTCACTCGCGCCTAAGCACTACTGGAAGGGTGAAGGCCCTGAGCCAGATACCCGGAAGGGTAAGTCTCCCGCAAAGCGATCTAGGCGGGCGACCGCTTCCTCTCCTGCACGACCAAGACACTTCCCAGAAGAGGAAGAAGAATTAATTCTCCCCCCACCCATGTCCATCCTGGATGAATGTCGGGCAGATCAATCCCCCTCAGAGGACGAAGGAGGGTGGGGCGGGGAGACCGCTTCGCAGCACCTGCACTCCTCCTTAGGGGAGGACGTGTTTATGGATTCGACGGGCGAACCCCTATTTGACCCACGCACCATACGGCACCCCAGATCTCCTGAGTGGTCCCTGCCTGAACATCTGGCACAGTTTGTCCACTTTTGGGTTCGCAGACCCCTAGATTGGGTGGTCCGGAAGAGACTGAGGGCGGAGTGCCCCAGGCCCACTTTACCTGACAAGGTCACTGTGGGACCTGAATTTGAACCGATGGTCTCCATCTATCTGACCCGCATGGGTCGTGATCCCAAGAAAGGGATTGAACGTAGCCTCTGCTTAGCACAAGATAAGGTGCTTGATATGTTGGGGTCACTGGCCCGAATCCTTACGATGGTGGATGACACTATTGCTCAGGGCGCACCCCTGGACCCAGCAGCCATAAGAGATTTGCCTACTGGGTAACTCCAACGTGGCGCTATCCATGGAGCGGAGAAAGGTGGTCCTTATGCGCATGGACGCAAAGTTATCAGAGTTGGGGTCCAAAGAGCTGGGACCCCTGGCCATAGGGCTACTATTCAGAGAACCTTTTATCAAGGAGCTCCATAAACACATCAACCTCTATGCTACTCTGAACAAGGCCCAATCATCGATGAGGATGGTGTTCAGCTCTCACACCCCTCGTGTTATTGGCAGGGCTGGAAGGCAGCGGGGTCGTGCCACTTTTGGCCATCGAGCCACCGAGGATCCCAGACACCGACCTTCTTTCCAGCTACCACTCTGGGTCCTTCACCTCCCAGAGGTCGGGCCGTGGCAGAGGAAGCCGGACACGTGGAAGAGGCAGAATGCCTACAGGTGAGACAAGTTACACCACATGTTTTTCCCAGCCCTTTGCATGCCGGCAGTTTACGTTTTTGTCTCGACAGGTGGCGGGACATTTCTTCAGACGCATGGATACTCCAAACAGTCCAAGGTTGCGTTATAGATTTCCATTCGCCTCCAGTCCAGGAGGTACCTCCCCCCCCCAGCTCCGGTATCGTCATGAGAACTACAAGTCCTGGTGGACGCTGAAATACAGGCCCTTTTCGACAAAGGACCAGTTCAGTGGGCACCGGACAGAGGAGGTTTCTTCAGTTCCATTTTTCTAGTCAGGAAGAAAATGGGAGATTTCCGTCCGGTTATAAACCTGAGGAACCTGAACGCCTTCATCTCCTATCAACACTCCATCTTCTAAGAGACTTACTGCACCCGGGGGATTGGTTCACTCGCCTAGACCTGAAGGACGCATATCTATCCGTTGCGGTGGAATCCGGATGCCGACAATTTCTACACTTCGTTTGGAAAGGGAGGTCATACCAATTCATCTGCCTACCCTTCGGCCTCAGCTCGGCACCATGGTGTTTCCCCAAACTGTTAAAACCAGTAATGGCATGCCTGCGCTCCAGGGGCATTCGATGCCTGATATATCTGGACGATTTGCTTCTAATCTGCGAGGACGCCTCCAGGTTGAAATCTCAGATGCTTTACACGGTCTCCTTGGGTTTGTGGTCAACCAAGAGAAGTCGGCCCTCACACCAACCCAGGTAGTTCACTTCTTGGGATTCGAGATAGATGCGACTCAGTGCATCCTACGCCTCCCTCAGACCAAGAACATGGTCACTCTGAAAGAGATCCGACAGGTCCTGTGCCAAGAGGTGATTCCACTCAGGACCCCTTCACTACAGGGCCATGCAGCTCCTGAAAGCACGCTTCCCACACAGGAAACCCTCATACGACCAGCTGATTCCCATCACGCAGGAATTCAAGACCGAACTTCGCTGGTGGCTATTACACGTGTCAGCCTGGAATGGCAAGGTGATTTTCGGCCCGACTCCGGACATTGTCCTGGAATCGGATGCGAACCTATGGGGCTGGGGAGCGACCTGCACAACCACCTCCACAGGAGGCCCCTGGACAAGCACGGAAGAAGGATATCACATCAACTGCCTAGAAATGATTGCGGGCTCATTCGCAATATGGAGCCTTGTGGGTCACCTGTTGGATTGCTGCATCCTGCTGAGAATGGACAATATATCAGCGGTACAGTATATCAACCGCCTGGGAGGGGCCTGCTCATGGACACTGACGGAAGTGACAAAGGAGATTTACAACTTCTGCCTTCAGCGCAATATCACTCTCCAGGCAGAGTATCTCCCAGGTGTGTCGGCAGAGTGGTTCTCCAGACACTGGAGGAATGCCAGCGATTGGCGGCTACATCGACCAATCTTCCTCGAGGTGGCACAACGGAGGGGACCGTCCACGGTGGATCTGTTCACCTCCAGAACGAACTTCCAGGTTTCAAATTACTTCAGCTGGCTCCTGGATCTGACGTGCTCAGCAGTGCATGCTTTCCTTCAGGACTGGCCGTCACAGGGAGCCTATGCATTTCCACCATTCACTATGATCTCCAGGGTCCTACTCCAATTACGGCGTTGCTGACACCTCTTTAGCAAGGCCAGGCTTGGTTCTCAGAATTACTGGAGCTGTCATGTCGGGACCGCTTCTCCTTCTGTCCCCGCAAATGCTCCTTTCGGATTCACGAGGCAACCATCACCCCCTCATATTGGAAGGCCACCTCCAATTGGTGGCTTGGACTCTTTCCGGGGTACCTGGAATGTCAATAAATGATCGGGATCAGCTAGAAGCCTCCTCTGGGACTCCTGGGCCCAAGGAACGAGGAGATGTTATCTGTCCACCTGGAACATATGGTATCGTTGGTGTATGGAACGGAGTATCGATCCCTTTACAGCGGCTGTGTCCAGCGTACTGAATTTTCTCTCTCACCTCTTCGTTCAAGGGAGGTCGTATCGTTCAGTCAACGTTGCCAGATCAGCCATTTCAATGGCTCACGTTTCCCTTCAAGGGACGCCCATCAGACAGGACCCCTTGGTCTTAAGAGGCATCAGACTGTCACATCTGCCCCACACCTAAATATACATCCCTCTGGGATGTACACCGGGTTTTGGATTTCATTCAGGAGTGGTCGGAGAATCAGGAGCTTTCCCTATGACAGTTGTCAGCCAAGTTTACACTTCTTTTGTGCCTTGTATCTTTTTGTCGGGTCTCCGACGTCCAAGCTTTTGATGTTAGCGCATTAACCTTTTCCCCAGAGGGGATGACCTTTTCGGTGTCAAGACGTACCAAGTCCGACTCCACTGCCATTTTCTATCCATATTTTCAAGAGGCTCCATAGCTCTGTGTGGTCTCTACTCTGTCTCGCTGTTTGCCAGTTACTACCCCGCTTAGAGATTCCCAATCAGGGCAACTGCTGATATCTTATGTATGTCCTCATAAACCGGTTTCTACGACCACTTTGGCCTATTGGATCAGTTGGCTATTATCGTTGGCCTGCGTGGACTCATCATTTGGTGCTCATTTGGTAAGGGGCGCGGTGGCGTCAAGGGCCCTAGTAGCGGGTGCCTCCCTTTCAGATATTCTACGTTCAGCAGGCTGGTCTCGAGAAGATACTTTTCGACAGTTTTATTTCAGACCGGCAGAACATGCATCTTTTGCCTTACTGGCTGAGCATTGAAACAGCAAATATGAAGCCTCCTGTCATGTTATAAAATTGTAGATTATGCTAGCTTTAGTGTACCTATAATCTTAATTTTATTAATGACAGGAGGCGAATATTTCCCACCCTTTGTTCCCGACCCTTGTTTGTATTTATTATCTTGTACGTTGAGTATTAATAAAGAGATATGGTTCTGATCAGTTATTTCTTATGGTTATTTATGCCTGTATGTTTCCATTACTGCCTACAGCGGGGGCCTGTGGACTTGGTGATGTTCAATATAATTCTCACTCGGTGGCTGCATGCTTTTATAGGTACATATTATTGGCTAATCACATTTTTCGATTCTGTTTATCTCATTCCAGTGTAAAGTTTCCAGGATGAAATCAAGTTCAAGTTTTCAATTCGGCTGAAGAGTCTATGAGAGTCGTTATCTCTGTCAGAGACAGACTGTTATTGTTATGTTATGTTTTTCTGACTGTGTTTGTTATTGCAGCTTGAAAGAGGAAATGAAATGCTGAGAAGGGAGTTATATGGTCTCCTTACTGTTTTTTGATTGGTTGTTTACTCTCTGTGTTTTTTGCTGCTGTGTTCTGAGTTCTAGTAAAGAGAGACTTAAGCAAATATTCGCCTCCTGTCATTAATAAAATGAAGATTATAGGTACACTAAAGCTAGCATAATCTACAATTCTCTGGGCCATTGCTGCCTCTTGAGTTTAGCTCCAGTCAGTTAAACAACCAGGAGGTAACAGGACCAGTTGTCTGATTGAGAGCCAGGGGGTGTAACAAGGTTAATTTATAAAATATTTTGTGTTATGAAAAAAAAAGAAACACACTTTTCACTCATGAAGCATTTCAGCAAACAAAAGTGCTTTTGGTGTGTGGAGAGGAACCAGAATAGCGTTCACATAGATGTCCTTGTCTTCTATTATGAATCTTTATTTGAACAACATGTAAAACCTGCAGGAGACCGATCCTCCCTAGTTCCCTTTAAGCCTGCAGGTTTTACATGTTGTTCGAGTGAAGATCCATAATAGAACACAAGGACATCTATGTGAACACTATTCTGGTTCCATAAAAATGAGTAATACAAAGTGAAACAATCTAACAGTTATGCATTTTGTTTGTCAGTTTATGTGCATGTGTGTGTGTGTGAGATACTCTCAGAGTCTCAAATGATAATTGTGATTTCTCTACCAAATTGTGATTTATCTACTAATGTTCCATGTAACCCACAGGAACAATGACTGTACATGTAATAGACACAGCAATCGCACAATCACAGTGCACTACAAATAGTTCCCAGCCATAAACAGAAAAAATATCTGAAAGTAAGAAAATAAAACTCTGGAAGTCAAAATGTTAATTAACCCCTAAACACCTTTGCGGCGTTCTATGCCTTCCCCATTCTAATGGGCTTTAAAGCAGCTGCATTGTGACTTAGTGGCTACTAAAAAAGACTGGACATACCCTACTTGCAATACCTTGGGTTGTCTACTTTTGCAAATGGTATGCCATCACAGGGGTAATTCTCATTCCTGGGCTACCACACCGTCTCAAAGGTAACAATATTAATCTGGCACATTTCAATGTGAAAGAAACGGAAAAATTGAATGTGCTATATTTGACCCTGTAACTTTCAAAAACACTGTAAAACCTGTTAAAGTGGGTACTGTTGTACTTTTGAGACTTTGCTGAACACAAATATGTGCATTTTATTGCAGTAAAAGCTAACTGTATTAGGACATTTACAGCTAAAATGTCAGGAAAAACGACACTTTTTTTTTTTTTTTTTAAATCTTAATTTCTCACAGTTTTTTTTATTTTATTCATAATAAATTATGTTTCATATATGAATAGTTAATGAGAAATTAAAGCCCTGTTGCTCCTGAATAAAATCTATAACAAGTGTGGGTGCACTTAATATGAAAGAGCTGAATTACGGTTGGACAGACATTTAGCGCAAATTCCAGTTTTTGTTTACATTTTGTTTTGATCAGAACATGTACAATTGACTCCGTCCTCAAGGGGTTAATCTTTTACATAGTATCTAACTGTTTGTATAATATAAACAAAGGATCCAAAGTTGTAGAAAGTTTAGCAAAATATAGCACATAACATACACTCAAGCCGATAATGTCAAACAATAGATTTTTTTTTTTATATTGTAACTACACTTTGATGCTTTTGCAGGCAGATTATTAATATATTCAAGAATTTGGAATACAAAATGCAAAGCCACGATGTGTTTTGAATAGCAATGTTTCTTTTCAATACAACATGCAAACACCAGCTGTTTCCATGAAGTGGAAGCAAATACTGATTGCACTTAAGAGGAGCACTTTTCATTATGATAAAACTACAAAACTTATATTCAGTATGTGTTGCTGCTTCATCATAATAAATCTACCGGTGCAAAAGAAAAGACAGCGATTCCGTAATCACTGCTTAAACCTTCACAGGCACACAATAAGGAAGACATTTTATTCTATATAAATTTCTATGGTGTAAACTAACCAAGCATCACTAATCATATTAGAGTTCATGTTCACGTGGCAAATCCTGTTGAGAAGAGAAATGTGTTCCATACTAGAGCTTGTACGGCAGATTATTTTAACCTATCCCTCTCCACAGTGGTCTGCAAAGGAGTAGGATGGGAACAAGAATACTTGCTGCACTAGTTGTAAGAGTAAAAAATCTTCATGTTGGAAATATCTGTGAAATAGTAAAAATGTTTTTGACAAAAATATGCAATCACAAACCACAATGGAAAAACGTTTCGAATTAACCAGCTGTGTATCGGTCCTTACCATCACTTCATGAAAGTATTTCTATGACAACAAACTGGAAAACATAGTGCCCCCATTTAAGAAACAAATGTTTCAAGTCAGTGTCTTTCATCTCAGTGAGCGAAAGCCTTGTATCATTTGTGTCATGTGGACCAGTACTGCATATAACTTCTTTGAGCCAGTCATGGGTCCCATAGGAGGTTTAGGTGTGTCCGTAGCATTGAGACAGCACTTCTAGGGGAAGCACTTCAAGCGTTTAGGGGCAGAGGATTCATTGGTCAAACACTGTGCAGTTGCAACAGCTGCACCCGCAGTAGTTCTGACACTGTGTGTGTATATATATATAAGAGAAATGTGTAGTGACAGCTTACTGGAGTTCCTCCTTTTATTAAGTCTAAATCTCCCTTTGGATTGTGAACTTGTTTGGGCAGGGCTGTCTTCACCTACTGTCCCCTTATGTCAAACAAGTATAATATATATTATACGTAAATATAAATACAGATTTTTTTCATTGCTTTTCCTGTTTTCCCTCTCACTTGATCTGTGAGTAAAATCTAAATTTAGTGGCTGTCCCCTAGCCATCAATCATTTCTTTTCTTGGTGGCGCCACTAGAATTTAGAATGTTGACAACCCACAGATGTGATTGGCACTGCATGCTTTGGTTGGTCTGTAATTTATGTTTCTTTTAGCTCAGAATATGGGAATTAGTCAAAATCTCTGATCGGCCCAAATTCATATATATAATGTATTTAATATTTTTTTCCGCTTTCTTTTTCCCACTTTACCTGTGAACCAAATGGCAGAAAAATATGTTTAATTGATTAATGAATTAGCTATGTGTGTGAAGTTTAGGTATGGAGAGTGGTGTTTGGCTGAGGTGGGACAGGATTTTGTTCTTGGACTCAAGATTCAAAATATTATGGGCCAGTACTGGTTACTGTCAGTTAATAAACTCTTCTGGCACCCATCTATCTTTAATCTGCAGCACAATGTCACCCAACTAGCTTTTGTGTGCACCAGACAAGAACACCTCTATAGCATCTATCTATCTTGTGTGTGCAGCATAGTGCACATAGTGGAATAGTGACTTGGAGATTCATTTTGGACCGAACTGCAGATCAGCTGAATTTGGGCCGATCAGAGATTTTGACTAATTCCCATATTCTGAGCCAAAAGAAACATAAATTACAGACCAACCAAAGCATGCAGTGCCAATCACATCTGCGGGTTGTCAACATTCTAAATTCTAGTGGCGCCACCAAGAAAAGAAATGATTGATGGCTAGGGGACAGCCACTAAATTTAGATTTTACTCACAGATCAAGTGAGAGGGAAAACAGGAAAAGCAATGAAAAAAATCTGTATTTATATTTACATATAATATATATTATACTTGTTTGACATAAGGGGACAGTAGGTGAAGACAGCCCTGCCCAAACAAGTTCACAATCCAAAGGGAGATTTAGACTTAATAAAAGGAGGAACTCCAGTAAGCTGTCACTACACATTTCTCTTAGTCCAATACAAAAAAGTATTACAAGAAACTGCAATACTTCAATATTTTGCATGCACATATTATTATTATTATTATTATTATTGGTATTTATATAATGCCAACATATTCCGTAGTGATTATATACATGTGTCTTGTAGTTTTGCTGTGTGCAATATCCAAATAATTGTTTCGTTTAGAGGACGAGCCTACCTAGCGTAACATATATCCTGTTTGGGTGACTGGCAACTAAGCAAGATAATAATAGGTGTATAAAATATTAGCACAAGGAGAACTAATAAATGGGAAACATCGGTACATACAAAGAATTCTAATGTAGGGAAAAAACAGGTAAACAGATTCTCTAGGTGGTTCAAGAGGAATTCAGTCTAAAATGAATTATTTATAACTTGGGAAATAAAAGAAGGTTAATTACAGAAAATTGAGCATGAATTTAAAAATAGTAAAAAAAAAAAATCAATGACTAGAATATAACAATAATTCTTAACTGCATATATCATGTTGCATACTAAAATGAGAGCAAGCATAATTGGGAAAACTGAATCTTTAGAAATTCAATTACATTTTGCCATTAGCGTGGAATAGTTCCTTAGAAGTTAAGTCATAATAGTTATCTGTACCTTTAGATCAAGTGGAAGATTTAGCTACTGAGTGGCATTTAATGCTCTCTACAGTAGCAATAAGCCAACCATTGAAATGTTACTAAAATTGCTTCTTTTGACCCTTTTTAAAAAGATTATAGCTTTCAGTATTTCAAGTGCCCTTATCAAGCAGACTCAGAAATACTTCAGGGAAGGTATTACTTCACGCAAGAATCTTTGGATTGCTAAGAAAAAAAAATAAAAACATGATTCTGTTGTAAAACATTTTTATCAGACTTCACTACCTCTTTTTAGCATTTCGCCATTGACTCTTTCCTGCCAAGATTTTTTTTTTTTATCATGAATGTTTCTAATCACAATGAACTTCCTTTCTGTAATAACATTGTTTTATGTAGACAGATGCAATCTATAATAACGCAAACAATATCAAACCATAGAAATGAGTACCATTTATCATATAACCTTTTTTTCCAGTGACAGGTGTTTGTTTACTTTCTGGTGTTGGCTGTGGAGTTTTCAGCTCTTGTTGACAGGCTGTACTGTTTATTTACAATTTTCTGTTGTCCTATTGTCCTGACATGTACCCATTGCTATTAGGATACTAGAGTCACAGCACAGCGAGGATGCTTTATGTGTGACCATACATGTGTGTATTTAAAGGGACACTATAGTCACCAGAACAACTACAGCTATTCAAATTTTTTCTGGTGTGTAGAATCATTCCCTTCAGGCTTTTTTTGCTGTAAACACTGTCTTTTCAAAGAAAATGCAGTTCTTACATTACAGCCTAGGGATACCTCCACTTGCCACTCCATAAATGGCTACTAGGGGTGCTTCTTGGACAGTGCTACACAGTGTGCAACACTGTGTATTTATATGGCGCCAGCAAATAAATACAGATTTGAAAACAAGAACCTATATCTTACAGGAAGCCAATGTAGGGACTGACAGAAGGGTGAGGCGTGGGAGGTGCGGGCGGACAGGAAGACGAGCCTCGCCGTTACATTTATTATGGACTGTAACGGTGCAAGTTGGGAGCACGTAAGACCACTTAGAAGTGGATTACAGTAGTCAAGGCAAGAAAGGACAGTGTAATGGACCAGCACCTTTGTCGCATCTGGCGTTAAGTAGGGTTGAATGCGCGCAATGTTTTTGAGATGGAAGTGGCAGGATTTGGCAATTGACTGAACATGAGGAATGAATGAGAGGTCGGAGTCAATGAGAACACCTAGTTAGCGAGTCTGCGTGATGGAGCTGATGGTAGCACCGTTGACTTGGAGGAAGACAGACACAGGAGTAGCAACACTTGAGGGAGGAATGACCAGAATTTCAGTTTTGGTCAAGTTGAGTTTAATGAAGTGGGCAGCCATCCAGTTAGAAATAGCAGAGAGGCAGTCACAGATACTAGTCAAGGACAGGGAGAGATCAGGAGAGGACAGATATATTTTGTGTCATCCGCATAGAAATGGTATTGGAAGCCAAATGAGCTCATGAGTTTACCAGGGGAGACAATATAGATAGAGAACACTAGGACCAAACCTTGGTGTACACCAACAGAGAGGAGTTGGGGAGAAGCAGCAGAGCCAGAGAAAGAAACACTGAAAGCGTGCTGGGAGAGGTAGGAGGAGCACCAAGAGAGAGCAATATCTTGTAGACTAATATTGCGGAGGGTGAGAATAAGCTGTTGATGATCAAAAGTGTGAAAAGCCGCAGAAAGGTCAAGGTGAATTAGGATAGAGTAGTAACCACAAGATTTTGCAGCGAGTAGATCATTGGATACTTTGGTCAGTGCCATTTCCACAGAGTGCTTAGCGCAGAAACCAGACTGAAGTGGATATAGCAGAGAATTGGACTCGAGGAAGTCTGTCAATCTCGCATACAAAAATCTTGGATGCAAAAGGCAGTAGCCTTTTTACTAGGGGTGCTTCCTTGCACAGTGCTACACAGTGTGCAACACTGACATTCAGTGTCTCCACCTTCTGCATGCAGACACTGAACTTTCCTCATAGAGATTCCTTGATTCAATGTATCTCTATGAGGAGATGAGGAGTGACCAGGGCTGTGTTTGGCTTGAGCTGGCTCTGCCCCTGATCTGCCTCATTGACAGTCTCAGCCAATCCTATGTGAAAGCATTGTGATTGGTCAGACCACCACTTCTGATGATGTCAGCAAAGCAGGCACATCAGGGGCAGAGCCAGCAGAGGTGGACTGGAATACAGGTAAGATTTTACTATATTTAGGGGACAAGGGGCTAGATGGTGTTTTTAACACTGTAGGGTTAGGAATACATATATGTTCCTGACTCTCTAGCGTTCCTTTAAGTCTAATTTCACATTTAATTTCTCTAACAATGATTTCTGTATTGGTTTTAGTAACATTTATTTTATTATTCTGTGGCTCATTTCTTGTTGCCCTCCTGCTGTCTTGAACTTTTGTGTTAGTCTATATGTTTGTCCATTATATATTTGTTTTTCTTCTTTTGCTAAATTTTTAAAATTGTCTTGATCCCACATTATCAACCAGACTGGACTAGCAAACATAAACGTGTAGAAATTACAGCACTTACCATGATTTAATCTTTAATAAGATCCCTACTTTTTCATTATTATTATTATTATTTTAGTATTTATATGGCGCCAGCAAACTCTGTAGTGCTGTACAATGGGTGGACGTCTCATCTCTCTTATCTCCTTGTTACTTACACAAAAAAAAGTTATGAAATCTTCACAAATGCCATCTGATCACACAATCCTTGCTGAGTTCAGACACACAGGAGTTTTGGCACAAATGTCCAAAAAAAGACTAGGAAGTAACAAATGACAAATATTGAATTTAAAACATTTCTTATTACTATTCCTGGCATGCCCCTTACAGACCCCCTTAAACATGTCAGTTATGTCATACCATTAATTGTAATGTGCATGATCTCATAATAGTTAATATAGCAAAATACAACATAGAGGGAGTCAATTAAAGGAACATACACCATCCAATATATAATAAAATTTAATGTTTTGTGTTTGTCATGTTTTGAAGAGTAGAATAGAGACGCACCGGTCCAAATTGTCTACTTAGTCATGAAAGTGCTGGTTTGCTAGAAACAAGTATCAATGTGGACTTTGATCAATGTGCCGTTTCCACGGGTGTGCTTAGCGCAGAAACCAGACTGAAGTGGGTATAGCAGAGAGTTGGACTCGAGGAAGTCTGTCAATCTCGCATACACAACTCTTTCAAGGATCTTGGATGCAAAAGGCATTAGCGAGATAGGACGGTAGTTGGACGGGAAGTTAGGGTCAAGGTTGGGCTTCTTTAGAATTGTGGAGATCTTGTCAGTGAAGTGAGTTGCAAAGTTTGAGGCGGTCATGTTAGTAGGTGGAGGAGGAACAATAGGGCGAAGAAGAGAGTTAAATGTTTTTGTGTTAGATACCACAGGACACATTTAGAGGTGTTGTGTATTTCATGCCTCAATGCATCAGACCTGTTTTGGCAACAAAAGGGGATCTACATGATATTAGGCAGGTGCCTGTAATGTTGTAGTGACAGAGACACTTTATACTCATTAATTCACTTTTGAAGAGATGCTTATTGAGTCTTCAGAGAAAGAGAAGCTAGACTTTCCAGTCTGGCCTTGATCAAAATATGGCCAGTTATATCAGGCCCATCTTTATTGCCATGTAGGCCAGGAATATGTCTAGCTAAAGGAATATGGATAATCCTATCTATTCCAATTTCATGGTTAAATGCCCTGTTATTTGTGCTGTTTGTGTGATTAGCTACCCCGTAATTAATGCTTCTACTTTTTAGTCAAGAAGTGAAATTAAATAAAGAGGAATTTTTAATCAATGATGTTGTTATAAATAATATTCTGCAAACTATATATTAACATGTGCATTGATGGAGAAACCAATCTAGTATTTATTTTTTTGTAATTCTTTATTTTTGCTTGCAAATCAACAAAGAAATTAGCAGTGTCACGACATTGTACAGTTGTCTTTTTTATAGAAATACATGACTTGCTGGACATTGCACTTTTTTGTAAATATTGGGCTCAACAATTGAATCAGGTAGTTAGATATAGTTAACTGTGGACAACAGGGTAATTGAGTACGCAAATTAAGTGCATCACCTGCAGCGTGCTTACTTGAGATAGTGTGAGTAAGATACTAGTTGTTTGGGGTTGCTCAGAAATTGGGTTTTATGTGGATCTTGCTGGGTTCAGCACTGAAGGCATTCTGGCAGCCTTATATAGTCGTCAGTGTGCGTTAATTTTTTCCAGGTGAACTTGTGTAGCTGATATAGACATGTAAAGGGACATTAGGTGAAGGCTGAGAGAGTGGGGCATTGGAGTCGCCCATGTCATGAATGCACCCTACTTCAAGAGTGTGCGTGACGTAGTTGTGGTGAAAGGGTTAAAGTTCACTATTTGCCTGCACTAGACCGGAAATAATGAAATCCCACCTAACACTTAACCATAATAACATAAATATTACTATTTTAACACTGCCACCACCAAGACAATGTATAAATGGGTTGCCTTGGTCCCCCAGGTAACTTAATAATAACAACCCACCAAATACAACTTAGCACAATATCTCAGCAACTGAAAAACACTAATTAGTCTCTTCAGGTAACGTGATTCTTTACCAGACAAAGGCAGAACTTAATAAAGAAATATTTTTTATGAGCAAAAAAATTGCCATAGTGCATACAAAAATATAGATGACAATCAAATTAGTTACACCAACAACAGATAAAAACAAAAGGGATAAAATAACAAAAGTCCTAATCACTTACTCAGGTTTTCAAGGTAAAACTTCTGCCCAGGGGGTCTCTGGTAAGAAAGGTGGTGACTCACTTAGAATTAGATTCTGGCACTCAAGTAAGTAGAATACACACTTTATCATTAGCTATATACCCTGTGGATTACCAAGCCTCACCCAGAGGTGGAGATAAGGCGTACCTATAGTAACTATAAGGGACCATCCCCTTGTGTTCCAGATGAACATCAATCCGAATGGAAACATCTGGTTCTATGTACTTGCCACAGAAATAATAATTGCATCTATGAATTTGTTACCATTTTTTAATTCCATAGATATGTCACACATCTTACTTGTGATCCAATATAGCAGACATCACAATCCCTTCCCCAATGGTTAAGTAACCCTTGTCCCATTCTAAATTTAATAAAAATGAGGCTTAATTATTAATCTGTGGGTAAATATTAATGTTTCTTTTGGATATGATACTGGAATACAAGGCTATTGGTCATTAACATATCAAAGGACCCCCTATCTAATAGAGAATTTAGACATATGTCAATTTAGAGAGTTGGTTTATATTTAAACCAGACTTCCAGGCCGTATATGTGTGACTTCTCGCACCTTGCAGAGCCTTTGATTAATCAAAGGATCAATCCATGTGGTAAACCATATGCCCCCTTTCACATTCCTATGCAATTTACATTATCGCTTATGTCATCTGATCTCTACCAAGTGGCCAATTCATATATGCACTACACAAATTACATTAAATGGCAATATTCTATTGTGCAACAATGAATTATGCACCCTTGGCGTGACAGCCTGAGCCGGGAAAGTCGCTCGTGAATCTAGTAATTATTATATACCATTCTACAAATGATATGAAATCACAAATAGAAAGAGCTTAAACAGGCCAATCCATTTAGCTATTTTTCCCCCCAGAAATTTGCCCATTTCAACTTCATCATTAATAATCTCAAACCATTCTTTATGACAACACAAAGGCTATTGAAAATTCTATAGTATTTGTGTTCTGACATTTGCATATTTTCCTGACACTTTATAATGGCAGCAATATTACGTGAAATATGTCTGCTCAGGGATTTACAATGTAACATAAAAGAACGAAAGCTAAAGTTTAAATTGGATAGCTTCTGAAAAATGTTTTCCACATACAGAACTCAATTTTAGCTTAGATACAAATGTCGATATTTAAAAGAACAGATGTAAGGAACCTTTAAACCCAAGTCACTCTTTTGTAAAGTAGGCTTGATTTTTTTTTTCTATAATAACATTTCAAAACCCTACTGAATTTCTAATTATACAACTGTCAAGTGCCTTCAACTCCCTTATCTGATAATATATCCAATTTCTAGTTGTTCTAAGTTCTCTAAAGCAGCTTTGAGTTACACATATTTTAGTTACATAGCATTTAATAAAACTGCATTCATGTCAAGATAAAATATTTTAAAAAAAATACCCATTAATTACACAGATATTGATTTTTTTTCAAAATGTATTTATTTTTAATTCCCACAATGTCTTTATTGGAATATCATTGATTTTGCCAGTTATCTAACTAATTTAAAATAATTAGTCACTGAATTAAACACGAAATAGTTAATTAAGCAACGCAGCACTGTTTCCTCTAGAGTGTTCCCAGGAGTACAATTAACGATTTGTAAAATATGGTAGAGATCTTAAATTTGCTTAAGTGACTATATTAGAAAGTTACATACTGCACAGAAGGAACTTAAATGCTATTCTCTATTATATTTTTCATTAAAAAAAAGGCCAGACTAAAAGATGAAATTCCTAATAAATATTAATGCAAAGCATAGTTTGACTATTATTCCTGATTTTAGTTATAATATTACATTCAAATTACCAGTGCTCATAATAATATATATTTGCCATCTTATCCTGTTATCATTTTACATATGGAATAACTTATTAAAGCTACTAAAATCTTCTGCCATCAGAACTTTTTGAATGCGGTATCAGCTTTTTACAATTCATCATAACGCATCACCTTAAAATTGCCAGTATTTTGATCACAAGGGTTTTTCGGGGTTAGGGTGTAAGGATTACTCTGCATTGTCAGAAAATCTCTTTCTCTTTGTTTTAAATTAGAAAACTAAGCAGTAAATAACATATATGGATTGGCTGCTAACACGTTCATTTAATTATTAGAAATGTGCACTAAGTTTGGATCTTATTGCGAAACGTCTAAATTTTGGGCAATCTAAGAATCATCCAAAAGCCCAAATGCTGAATTACATTAGGACAGAATCCTAAAGCAAATTAAACAGATAGCAGATGAACAGTTTAATTTTCTTTGAGACTTGAAGCAAACCACGTACCCGCTGGCAGCACTAAAAGCCAGCAAGTAAATTGTAAAAAACAAACCTTCACGGCACAAGGGGTTAATCATGTAGAAACTGGCCAGTGATTGCTAACTTTGCCATCATGTAAAAAAAAAGAAACCTGTGAAGATCAATACGACACCCACATTTTTTTAGGCTGCCATGTTGTGGCCATCTCTACTAAACAGTAAAGAGTCAATGGCTGCTCAGTGTTTTTTACCTGTCACTAATAAAATGCTCTCCTGATGACACCACCCATGGCTATTAGGATAGTGTTTAAAACTTAATCTTACCATTGTCTGCCCCAGAAAAAGTGGATTCAAGTGTGCAAGCCACCCTTGCTAAGGGACCCCCCAATCAAAAAATTCTACTTTCCTCCCTTACTGTAATAATAGTAAGTTAACCCAATAAGTCAAAGCAAAATAAAATGTAATATGTACTATCAGATGGCTTATTTTTTCTTAAATCTTTTTTTAGCCCCACAAAACACCAAATAATAATCCATTTATTACTGATGCTACTATTAAACATTTTAAAAAATGCCCCAATTTTCAAAAAAAAAAAGCATATAAAAGCAATGTGAAGTTTAAAATCATTATCCATTCATGAAGGGCTCTACAAGAATAAGCTTGCAATGTGGGAAAAGCTCTTATTTGTGCTTTCCCACGCTATCCATGCTCAGTCAGAGCACTCTGATAGGTTGGCTTGTAATGTGTGCTAATTTACTTGTATTTTCTTGGAGAAGAAACATTTTGTCTAAGTGTATTCACAATATCAGAAACAAAACTAATATCATTTGAGAAGTTTACATAATGATGTGAAATTTACCCTTAACCCTCAACATGTATAATCTTTTTATACACTTTTTTTTTAACTAATTGATTAATCTATAGGTCTATTTATATATATGTTTTGTGACTTAACCGTAATATTTGAATGTATGCCATTTTTATGATACAGATTATCAATCTTTATATCACTTTTTCTTTAAGAAAAGTATTTTTTTAAAACTTTTATTCTTCTGCCAATTTGATGGTCTTTCCTGTAATGGATATTTCAGAGTTTTTTTTAGAATTTAAGTATAGAAAAGCCAACAAATTGTAGACAATTTTTAAAATGAATGTATTAAATATAAAAAGATTACATACCAAACATTACAGATAGGTTTCGGTACAGTTTGACATATCGTCTCTTGTATTCTCAACTTGAAACTCACACATTCTTTTTCTTTTTTGATTTTTCAATGACATAAAACAATGACTCAGTGGCACACAGAGACAAAATATGTTTCATTAAATGTTCCGCCAAAATCTTGTGCATACTCAAGGATAATTTGATGTTTAAATATCACTTATTTGAAAGTAACCATTTTTTTTTGTCAAGAGGAAAACAAATGAAATAATAAGGACACACAGCCCAGACTTGTTTTGTTATTATTAAATGACCTCCATGGTGTGTGTCGTGTCTAGAACATGCCATTGTTAATATATTTCTTGGTGTTTTACGGAGCATTGATTCTCATACTTAGTCCTTAGTAACACTAGCAGTGCTGTTCTTCAGAATGAACCCATGGGGTTATCTCATTATCACAGATGGATCTTTGCTCATGTGTATCGATCATCAGTTGCTCAGTCTTTTGCTTAACCGAACTGTTTTAATGAAACAGCCATCTGTACTCACACCAAGTATCTTTAATGCCTGAACACTTGATGATACTTTCAGACAGATGTTGCAAAGCTTCAGTTTTTATCGCATACCAAAGATATATACATGTGTTTATATATATACTTGTATATAGATCTTAGCATCTTGTGTGTGTGTGTGTGTGTGTGTGTGTGTAAAAAACAGATACAATTTGTAGCTTGTAATACCTTTTTTATTGGATTAACAGAATTTTGTAATGACAAGCTTTTGGGAGAACCTCCCTTTCTCAAGTCTAAAGCATTTCTGCTTCATTACAAATCAAATCTAATTACATTACCCCCTCCCACCTCTAGTATCCTCAGTCTTGTTAAGAGCAATATCCCAGGGCAGGCTTTTTGTGCTGTCATGGCCTGTGAATATGAGAAGACACTTATGGTAAGTAGGAATACATTTTCTCTTTTACTGGTTATATCAATAGCAGCACAGCAATGGGTAATACCCAAGCAATAACCATAGGTAAGAGAACGTGAAATTAAATCACAGACTCCAAAAACTGTGAATGCAAGTGTATTAAAGAAAACCAGGTCAAAATCACACAATGAAAAATAAATATACATTAGAAACTAAGAGAGCATTCTTATTATGCAGCTCTGATAACCAATTTATAATGTCAAACAAAAGTGTTATAGCTTTACAAATCATCTCAGGAGGAACTTTTGCTGCAGAGTATGAAAAGGATCTTGTATAATGTGCCTTAAATGGACAGTATAGTCACCTGAACAACTGCAGCTTATTGCATTTGTTCTAGTGAGTAGAATCATTACCTTCATGCTTTTTGCTGTAAACACTGTCTTTTCAGAGAAAATGCAGTGTTTACATTACAACCTAGTGATAACTTCACTGGTCACTCCTCAGATGGCTGTTAGAAATACTTCCTGGGTCATGGCTGCCTAAAATGCATCCAAACATTCTCTGCATGCAGATACTGAAATTTGCTCATAGAGATTCATTGATTCAATTAATCTCTATGAGGAGATGCTGATTGACCAGGGCTGTGTTTGAATTGTGCTGGCTCTGCCCCTGATCTGCCTCCTTGTCAGTCTCAGCCAATCCTATGGGGAAGCATTGTGATTGGATCAGGCCACCCCTTCTGATGATGTCAGAGGAAGTTCACAGGCAGAGGCAGCAGCTTCAGACTTTAATACAAGTAAGATTTTACTGTCTTTAGGGAGGGAAAGGGGGACAAGGGGGCTAGATAGTGTTTTTAATACTATAGGGTCAGGAATACATGTTTGTGTTCCTGACCCTATAGTGCTCCTTGAAGTCCCTCAGGGACAAAAACACCTGAAGCCTGATATGAATAAGCAATCCATCTAAGGATGGTTTATTTAGAGATAATGAACAATCTTTCCAAACTATGCCATCCAAAGGATATATTTGTGTAAAGCTTCAAATATCTCACCTTGTCAAGAGCTTCGAAATCCAAATGCAGAGAGTGAAGTACAATCTTTTCATTAATATATAAAGCAGAGAGAATGTTACCTGCACTCTGGCCTAAATCCCTATGTACATTTAAACAAAACGGAGGCTCTTTAGTTTTATTCCAATGGCCATTTGAATATAAGCTTACCTGCCACGTCAAGGCAAGACCCAAAAGATGAGTCCTACACTAGCCATTAGATTTGCTGATATCAGCCAAGAATCTCCAAGACAGGAAGGGGTATTTTATAAACTCTTTCACATTTAACCCTTTAGAAATCACCTTGCCGGTATCAGATAAAAGGTAAATTTCTCTGTTGAGACAGGAAGGGGTGCTGTCCCAACATACTTATAAACTCTTAATAAGACAGATATGGGCTTCCTGTCTCAACAGAGAAATTTGCCTTCTAGCTGATACCAGCAAGATGATTTCTATGTGTTATAACACTATTTAGGGTTTTATAAGTATGTATGGGGTTCATACAACACCACTTTATGTCTCATTAGAGATGTTTACACTTTGTCTGATACCAACAAAGTTTATTGTATGTGTAGAAGCCCTATAAAGGGTTAAATGTGAAAGGGTTTATAATATACCCCTTCCTGTCTCATTGGAGATTCTTGGCTGATATCAGCAAATCTAATGGCTAGAGTAGGACCCACCTTTGGGGGCTTGCCTTGACATGGCAGGTGAGCTTATATTCAAATGGCCAATGTACTAAAACTAAAGAGCCTCAATTTTGCTTAAATGTACATAGGGATTTAGGCCAGAGTGCAGGTAACGTTCTCTTTGTTTTTACTATGTATTTTGAGCTGGATACTAAGCTACTGCTGCTCTAAGCGTGACACTTTATCTTTGTGTTTGTATATGATGTTTGTATCACAAAGCTATGTTACATTGCTGCCAGTCACCCCATGTTTGTCTTATTAAGAGTTGATTAGTATGTTGGGGCAGCACGCCTTCCTGTCTCAACAAAGAAATTTGCCTTTTAGCTGATACCGTCAAGTTGATTTCTATGTGTTACAGCCCTATTTAGGATTAATAAGTATGTATGGGGTTTATAAAACATGCATTTTGAGCTGTTGGATACTAAGCTACTGCTGCTGTAAGCGCTGTGCTTTATCTTTGTGTATATATCTTTGTGTATATATAGAGTTAACCATGGTTCAAAATTCAGGAACTGTTTTCAAGATGATTCTGTCTTTGTGAAAAACAGTGAAGGGTTGTTTAGAAGAAAGCACTTTAAGCTCTGATTCCCTTCTTCCTGAGAACAAAGCCACCAATAGAGCAGACTTGATGGTGATAAAATACAGAGTGGTAGAATCCAAAGGCTCAAAGGGAAAATCTTAAAGTTTTAAAGTTTTCAGTACTAGAGGAAGATCCCAAGGAGTGGTGGGAGGAACTTGGAGACATCCATTTGTGATTGGTGAGGGCTAAAGGGCAGGAATTTGAACCTTCAGGGTATAGTAGCTCAGATACTTCTCCAGACAGGACTGACAGAACTCTAAGATATGTTTAGTTGAGGGACTTTCTTAGGAATAGCCCATAAAACAAAGGCATCCCAAACTCTGTAATATGTAGTGGCAGTGGAGCACTTCTTGGCTTGCATGAGGGTATCAATTACAGCTGCAGAAAACCCCTTCACATTTAATCCTTACATTTCAACATTCATTATTTTAGGTTGAGGGAGATTGGATCTGGGTGGAGAACTGGTCCCTGATGTAGAAGTGGTGAAACTGCTGGAAGATCCCATGGAGGTTCCTCACAGAGACTCAGAAGAAGGGGAAATCAAGATCTGCAAGTCAGGTATTGATCTTTTAGGGTAATGGAGACTGTTTCTTATTTTAGCTTTTGCAGGAGGGAAAGCAGGAGGGAAGTGTGTGAAAAAGCCTAACCCAGAACTGTGATATATTTGACAGATCACCTTCCTAAGGCCTAGGGATCAAAATTTCTCGAGAAGAAATGTATCACTTGCCTGTTTTTGCGTTTTGCCATAAGATCCACTTGTGGCATGCCCTATCTTGTTGTTATCATCTGGAAGACTTTGGCTGAGAGGGTCCATTCTCGTGTCCTATCCTTACTCTGCTGAGATAAAACACCACAGTATTCTCCTGACCTGGTTAATGAATGACTATTGAACGACTACAAGATCCTGTAGATTCTGTTGTATCCGGGACATCAGAGGCTTCATAATGTTTAACATACTGCAGCTCCAAGTACCTCCTTGGTGATTAATATATACCACCACTGTGGTGTTGTCCACTCAGACCTTCACCCACTTGTGAACCATATGATATTGAAAATGCTTCAGAGCTCTGAAGACTGATAACAGTTCAAGAATATTCAAAGGGAAACCTTTCCCTGAAAAATTCAAATTGTGAAAGTTTGTCCTGTTGAAGTGCACCCCAGCCCCAATTTTAGGGAAAACCCAAAAATATGTTTTCTTCTTTAACCACCAGAGCAGAGAAAGATGTACATTAGATGGAATCTTGATTGGCTGTAGGAGATTGCCTGATTTGAATTGGAAAAGGGAATTCCTTTGAAGTATTCTCATCCACCACTGTGACAATCTTTTTAATTCTATGATGGATGACATGGAGCCCAACAAGCTCATAAACATCTCTGGTGAGGTTACATTGACTGTGAACATCTCTCTGACCTTTAAACAAAGCCTTTTTCCTCTGTCTTGAGAAAGGTGGTTTTTGGCAGCATTGATTTTCCAACCATGCTAATGGAGGAACTGGATGCAAACATGATTGTGGTTTTATAAAGTATTTGTGTTGTCTGCAAGAATGATGATGTTTCCTAGATAATTCTTTTCTCAGCTCTGCTATAAGAACTACCATCTTGGAGAACATTCATGGAGTAGAATTTGAGCCAAAGGAAAGGGCTCTAAATTGGAAATGTCCTTCTTCTACAGCAAATCTTAGGAAACTTTGATGTATGGCAATGGGAACATGGAAATAGGCATCTTGCAAGTCTATTGACATAATCAATTGCAAGGGAAAAATCAATAGACTGAAGAGACTCTATCTTGAACTTCCTGTCACAAACTTACCTTTGCCAGGCACCCACGCTTCTCCTCTCATCAGGCAATGTGGGCAGAATGCTCCACTTGGCCGTGCTACCTGAATAGTATTTGGCCTTCACCCACTTGTGAACCAGATGATGTTGAAAATGATTCAGAGCTCTGAAGACTGCTAACAGTTCAAAAATATTCAAGGGGAAACAGCTCATTAAATAATGATATTACCTTAAATGGACCGCGTCATCTAGGTGACCCCATTCTGTTTGGGGTTGCAGAGATGACATGGACCAATGGGACTCTTTTGAACCTATTTAAGCCCTGTTCTAGCGTTTACCCATTGCCCTTTCATGGTTTCTTTCCTGATACACATTCATGCTATATATAAGACTTTCTTGTTGCATTCCTGTTATTGACCTTTGCTCGTATTTGACTTGTGATTTCTGGTATCCTGTCCTCTACTTCATATTTTGACTTGTGATTTCTGGTATCCTGTCCTCGACTTCATATTTTGACTTGTGATTTTCTGGTATCCTGACCTGGCTTTGTATATACTCTTTGTATTTTAGTATTCATGACCTTGGATTTCCCTGACCTTGTTTCTTGCTGTATTAATACATTAAGTCCTGCCATTCTAAGGCTCAGTAATGCGTCTTTCGGATCCACCTTTTTTGGGTTTACACTTTCCTGCGTGTTGGAGTAAGACTCCTGTGACACTTTCTTATTCTTAGAAATCTCTTTAGTCTGTGGAGATCTGGAATTGGCCTTCAACTTCCTGATACTTGTAAGAAATAGTTGGAAATAGAAACCAAATGTTTTTTTCTGCTTCTGGAACCTCAATAATAACCCATTCTAATTGGAGGGATGAGATGAAGCAAAACTAGTCTTTTCTCTATGCTCCCTGGATGCTTTGGACTCTAAAAGCTGCAACTCTGAGGAGCACTGCTTAATTCCAGTAGGTAACTTCTTCTTATGATATCCAGCACCCATCTGTCTTGAACATTATGCTTATGATGTTTTTTTTTAACATTTTTCGTAAATAAATGATTACAAGGTGTAATACGTCATCTGCTGTTGTTCATCTGAGGTTGTATTTACCTAATTTTAAGACCTGCTCAGGAACAGATGCTTGATATTATGTAATGATATGTAAAACCATATAATTCAGAGGGTGTACTTTCTCTCCCATGACTGTATATTTATAAGATTCTGAGACTGAAAGTTCCTTTTATACCAAAGTCGAAGAATGCTGGTACATTTTGGATAATTATATTTGTAACCTAACAAACATTGATCATAAATAATACAGCCAGACTGCAAGTTTTGGTATTGTTAACTGTATAATTTAATTATGTATATATATATATATATATATATATATATATATATAGGGAAATATCATATATCTTATTGGGGAATTGTCTATTTATTATATGGTCAAAATATGTGTCTGATTTTGTTCATTGTACATTGACTTACAAAGTGAATTATTCAGACAAAACACAATGGAGGCAATGCAGTGATGGCTCATTTTGCTGAGCAGCACTATTTGATGAAAAATGGGGCCATTTTGATATTTGATTTAGCAGTAAAAGCCTGTTCTCCACAAGATATCTGATGTTTGATATTAAAAGCTCATCTGTTTTATTACTTTGCTAACCCACATGTTGTTTTCAATTATTTTGTGCTTTTCCTATTAATATATTCTCCACTAGATACACATTTATGGACTTATATCAAAATAGTATGCCTTGCAAATTCTTTTTAATGAGAATATGTGTGTATAGAAAAGAACAATAAGTACGGAGTCCTTTTTTGCCATCAAATCGTATATCATATTTTTTTTTTTTAAACAAAATCTGTTGATAAAATATATCGCACTGTTGATGATCATAAAGATGAATATTTTATGAGAAATAAGATAATAAGATAATAAAATTACTTTTTATACCATGACCTTATCTTTTATTACTAGATAAGGTATTTTTTCTAAAATTCTATATTTTTTTCTGTTTAAATCATGTTATCCTCCCATAACTGATTTTACATTTATTTTTAATATAATGAAAACATTTTACCAGTACTTGAAAGTGGTAATAATGCTACAAGAGAAGAGAATTGTTATGTGATTTCATAGAATTCCATAAACATCCAAACAGCTTACATAGTTTCATAGTTACATAGCTGAAAAGAGACTTGCGTCCTTCAAGTTCAGCCTCCCTCACATTTGTTTTTTTGCTGTTGATCCAAAAGAAGGCAAAAAAACAGTTTGAAGCACAATTTTGCAACAAGCTAGGAAAAAAATTCCTTCTTGACCCCTGAATGGCAGTCAGATTTATCCCTGGATCAAGCAGTTATTACCCTACATTGAAAGATTATATCCTTGAATATTCTGTTTTTGCAAGTATGCATCTAGTAGCTGTTTGAACATCTGTATGGACTCTGATAAAACCACTTCTTCAGGCAGAGAATTCCACATCCTGATTGTTCTTACAGTAAAAAAACCTTTCCTTTGCCTTAGATGAAATCTTCTTTCTTCCAGTCTAAACGCATGGCCTCGTGTCCTATGTAAAGTCCGATTTGTGAATAGATTTCCACACAATGGTTTGTATTGGCCCCGAATATATTTGTATAATGTTATCATATCCCCTCTCAGGTGACGTTTTTCTAAACTAAATAAGTTTAAATTTGTTAATCTTTCTTTATAGCTAGTATGTTCCATTCCTTTTATTAATTTTGTAGCTCGCCTCTGCACTTTTCCTAGTGCCATAATATCCTTCTTTAGAACAGGTGCCCAAAATTGCACAGCATATTCAATATGTGGTCTTACCAGTGATTTATAAAGAGGCAAAATTATATTCTCATCCCGAGAATGAATGCCCTTTTTCATGCATGACAATAACTTACTGGCCTTGGCCACTGCTGATTGACATTGCACATTGTTGCATAGTTTGTTGTCTATAACAATTCCCAAGTCCTTTTCGTGTGTTGTTATCCCTAATTTGCTTCTATTAAGGGTATACATTGCTTGTGTATTCTTTACGCCAAAGTGCATAACTTTGCATTTTTCAACATTAGATTTCATCTGCCATTTGAGTGCCCAGTCCCCCAGTCTATCTAAATCCCTCTGCAGCAAAGTAATATCTTGCTCACATTTTATTATTTTACAAAGTTTTGTGTCATCTTCAAACACTGAAACATGACTTTCAATGCTGTCTTCGAGATCATTTATAAATATGTTAAATAGAAGGGGTCAAAGAACAGACACCTGAGGGACACCACTTGCCACCTCTGTCCAGCTTGAAAATTTACCATTAATGACAACTCTTTGTACTCTGTTTTTAAGCCAATGTTCTACCCAAGAACAAGCATTTTCATCTAGACCGATTTCCTTGAGTTTGAACACTAATCTATTGTGTGGAACTGTATCAAATGCCTTGGCAAAATCCAAATAGATCACATCCACTGCAACACCCTGATCTATACTTCTACTTACTTCTTCGTAGAACGCAATCAAGTTAGTTTGACATGACCAGTGCTTCATAAAACCGTGCTGATTTTTGCTGATAACCATGTTCTTCTCAAGGAATTCTTAATAACCTTTCATATATTTTACCAGCCACAGAAGTTAGGCTCACAGGTCTATAATTTCCAGGCAAGGATTTTGAATCCTTTTTGAATATAGGAAAACCAAAAAGAAGGTACAGTTTGTGGTGCTAGAGAACAGCTGCTAGAACACACTAGTGGGGTTTAATCACAAAAGTCCCACAGAAACAAAAACACAACAATACAAAAAAGTGTGCAGTGCATGTAATAAATTCACAAAGATATATATCAGTGGTGCTTCCACCTTAGGTGAATGTGTAAGTCAAATAGAAGTAAGAATAAATACCCCAATATAATAGATATCAGTAGATGTCAGTAGGTATTAGCCCTGTACAAAAAACAGGAAAATCATAGCATAATACTGCATTGGTGAGAAGATTTAATGTGGTAGTCTATATAGTCCAACTCACATATGATGGAGCCTGTTAACAAAGGAACTGGCTCAGGTAGTGTCACTTAGAGAAACGTTCTCAGATGAATTCCAAGAGGATGGGGCTTGATCCTCAATATATAGGAGGAACAGGATAGGCAAACACCAATTAGAAGTATAACAACAATTTCATTTATTAAAAAAATATAAAATCTTCCATTCAGAATTCTGTGATGCCATAAAAGAGCACAACGTGTTTCGACGATAGTATTCGTCTTCCTCAGGTGCAATAATAAAAAACTCCATACACATTTAAAAAATAATTTTGGCGCGGAAAACAGGTGCTTGGAACCCGCCCCCTTCGCCCATAAAACAATCAAATCTGTCCATTTCATCATCCAATCCGGACTTTAATAATGCCGTAATCATATCCCCCTACTTCGTTGTTCGTGCGTTCCACCACTGGTACTTTCGGGTTCGCGTGCGTTCCACCTGTAGTACTGGTGCATTCTTACGTTTTCTTCCGTATGCGTCTCGCCTCAAAATTCAATATGACCTATGTTCATTATGGACTGCTTATAGCAGTTTTCAAAATCCCTTATTATTCATATAGTAGTCCTTACATATAAGTAATCAGGATGGCTCAGAGAAAAAAGGGAAACACATGAAAACGTAATCAGTAAAAACAACAACAAATAAAATTATTTTTCAGGATAAAAATAATAATTAAATCTTCTAATAATACACGAAAAGGATATAAAAGCTGTCATATATAATTATACATCTCAAAATCAATATTTAAGCCATTAGGAGAGAGGGTTTCTAATTCAAAAATCAATTTCATCTCGGATTTATTTAAGATTCTTAAATGGTCACCCCCTCTCCACGGCTTTTGTATCCTCTGTATCCCCATAAAATGCACATTTTTTGTTTCACCATTGTGAATTTGGTTAATATGTGCTAATACAGAGTGATTGAGAACTCCCTTCTGTACATTCCTAAGATGTTCACAAATTCTAACCTTTAAGGGTTTAGTGGTACGTCCCACATATTGCAATCCGCAAATACATGTCAATAGGTAAATAACGTTGTTCGAATTACACGTAATAACATTCTTAACAGCATATTCCTTTTTAGTTTTATTAGAATTAAATTTTTCAGTTTTCCTATTTACAATTTTACTAGTGTTACACGCTTTACAGTTGCCACGGTTATAAAACCCTTTTAAATCATTGCCCTGTACGTCTCTATTTTTTGGGGAGTTTTTAGAGATAAAACTGCTAGTTAAAACATTTTTAAGATTACTGGTACCTCTATATACTACTCATGGTTTTTCTCCTACAAATGTAAGGAGATCTTCATTTTGTCTAAGGATATGCCAGTGTTTTTTAAGAATTTTATGAAACAAGTAACTTTGGGAATTATAATCGCATATAAAAGAAACTTGTTTTTCTTGTACAATATTATCCTTTCTTTTGTATACTAAAAGATCCTCTCTAGGTTTTGTACATATTTCTTTAAATTGAGTTTCTACATATTCCTTTTTATATCATTGTTGATAAAATAGTTTTTTAAGAATATCAGATTGTTTTAAAAAGGTATTTTCATATGTGCAATTCCATTTTAACCGCATGAACTGTCCTTTTGGAAATATTGGAAAGCCATGCTTTAAAATGACAACTGTCACTGTCAATATAACTATTAACATTGGCAGTTTTGAAAAAAGTGCTAGTCTTGATTGTCCCATTTTCTACAAATATTCTTAAATCCAGAAAATGTACTTCCTGACAACTAATCTCTGAGGTAAGTTTAATACCCCAGGAATTAGTGTTTAAAAAGGTCAAAAAGTCATTCAATTAAGCTCTATTCCCTTTCCAAATAAAGTATATATCGTCAATGTACCACCTATAGAGGACCAAGTTCGCCTCCCAGTCATGCTGAGCCTATATAAAAGACTCTTCCCAATATGCCATAAACAAGTTAGCATAACTGGGGGCGAACTTAGTCCCCATGGCGGTACCCTTCTCTGGACATAGAACTCATTCTCTAACCAGAAAAATTTATTCTGTAAGATGACCTTAATACCCTCATATTGGGAAGAGTCTTTTATATATGCTCAGCATGACTGGGAGGCGAACTTGGTCCTCTATAGGCGGTACATTGACGATATATTCTTTATTTGGAAAGGGAATAGAGCTTCATTGAACAACTTTTTGACCTTTTACTGATTATGCTTTCATGTGTTTCCCTTTTTTCTCTGAGCCATCCTGATTACTTATATGTAAGGACTACTATATGAATAATAAGGTATTTTGAAAATAGCTATAAGCAGTCCGTAATGAACATAGGTCATATTGAATTTTGAGGCGAGACACATATGGAAGAAAAAGTAAGAGTGGTGGAATGCACCAGTACTACAGGTGGAACGCACGCGAACCTGGAAGTACCAGTAGTGGAACGCACGAACACGGAAGTAGGGGGATATGATTACGGCATTATTAAAGTCCGGGTTGGATGATGAAATGGACAGATTTGATTGGTTTATGGGCGAAGGGGGCGAGTTCCAAGCACCCGTTTTCCGCTCCAAAATTCATTTTTAAATGTGTATGGATTTTGTTTTTATTATTGCACCTGAGGAAGATGAATACTATCATCGAAACGCGTTGTGCTCTTTTATGGCATCACAGAATTATAAATGTAAGATTTTATATTTTTTTTAATAAATGAAATTGTTATTATACTTCTAATTGGTGTTTGCCTATCCTGTTCCTCCTATATATTGAGGATCAAGCCCCATCCTTTTGGAATTCATCTGAGAACATTTCTCTAAGTGACACTACCTGAGCCAGTTCCTTTGTTAACAGGCTCCATCATATGTGAGTTGGACTATATAGACTACCACATTAGATCTACTCACCATTGCAGTATTATGCTATGATTTTCCTGTTTTTTTTTTTTGTACAGGACTAATACCTACTGACATCTGTTACATTGGGGTATTTATCCTTACTTCTATTTGACTTACACATTCACCTAAGGTGGAAGCACCACTAATATATATCTTTGTGAATGTATTACATGCGCTGCACACTTTTTTGCATTGTTGTATGCAAACAGCTTCACCTTAATTAAGTGGTCTGGGTGCCGCGTCACTGTTCTTTTAACCATACAATGTAAGTCACACTAGGTCCCCAATGCTCTTCTATATGGAGCATTGGATTGGATATTTTTGGAAGTATGTAAACCTTTTTTTATTTATTTTAGGCAAGCTGGGGGAGGGGGAAACCTATGTAGAGCTAGGGTCATAGACATGTTAGCATTAGGAATACAGGTTTATATTACTAACACTATAATGTTCCTTTAAAAAAAAAAAATCCCTCAAGCACTTTTGCTTACCTAAATTCTTTATGGGTTCACAGAGTGTATCTTCTTTCTTACGTTATAACAATGAAAAAAGTGCTCTTCCTGAATTCTTTGTGCATTAGCAGAAACTGGAAGTAAATGTTTCTCTCTATTGTTTGGCTGGAAAATCATCAGTAATAAATAATTGTATTTATTTATAATTTTGGAGTATACCATTAAGACTGGGACTGTTAACACAATGAGTTGCTATGGGTCCTTTGCCTGTAGTTATGGGAACCCTGTTAGGAGATTCACTTAATCCAAGGCATGATGCCCAAGTTAATGACGTCCTTCATCAGCCCCCATTGAGTTATTCTTGTAACAACTCATGAGAAGTGCAGAAATAAGCTGGGTCTTTCTGCTATTAGTGAGACTTGAGATTTGAATGCACTTTTTCTATGTACATAGGTGACTATAGGTATACTCATAAACGGACACTCCACTGCCCAAATATTTTTTTTTATAAAAATCACTGTTGAGTCATTATACCCCAAATGAGAAAACATGCATGCATGTACTTATATATTTTTTTATTGATGGTGTATCGTAACAACAATAAATGAAAATATGCAGATCTCTTATCCTATCACAGACTTGCAAGGCAGCTGCCCCTTGGGTTTAGCTCTACTGTGGCTAACCAAACCAGGAAGTAACAAGACTGGTTGTCTGATTGACAGCCTGAGTGTGTAACAAGCAGGGCCAGACTGGTAAAAAAATTCAGCCTGAGCATTTTTTTATCACGGCAGCTCACTAAGAAGGGGGCGGGCCAGAGAGGGTGTGTTTTGTCATCACCAATGACAAGCATGCCGTCTCTCAAAGTGAGCATGTTGGTTCAATGCTCTTCCAGGGCAGAAATGCACAGAGTTTTGCTGAAGAGCTCTAGCATGAGATTTGTTCTGCACAGCGCAAGCAAATTTAATAACATGTGTGCGCTGTGTTTGCTTGCCACTTGTCTCTACTTGTGTGTGAGGGTGATGTGTGTGTGTGTGTGAGGGTAATGTGTGGGAAAAAATGCTGTGTGAGAGTGCTGTGTGTGTACAGTATATGTTAGGAGGGATTGTGTGTTGGGGGAGGCAGAGTAATGCCACTATATAATAATTTATTTACTTTAAATTAAAAGAAAACAAAAAAAGCAAGCATTATATCCCCCCTTACTTATTACCTTTAGCCTGGGAGGCGGGTCCGTGCTGTCCTTCCTGGTGGTGCTAGTGGTGAGTGAACTCTAGCCTGCCATGGCAACACTCTGAATATCGCGAGAGGAACCCGGCAGAGATGCAAGAGAGCTCCTCCAGTTCCTCTTCTTCCCTCCTTCCCCAGCCGGCGGCCGTATCACATTGCATGTGGGCCAGCTTTGATCTCCCTCACAGGCCCGTCAAGGAACACAGCAGGGCCGGTGCTCAGATAGCGCATGCTCTGCATGGACAGGCCAGGGAGATCCTGTGATCTCCCCTGCCGGCCTCCGCCCTTGGCAATTGCGGCCCACCGGGCAAATTTGACCGGTGTGCCCGATGGTCAGGCCGGGCCTGGTAACAAGGTTAATTTATAAAAGTGTCACTTTCTACTGAAACCTGAACTTTTTGTTAAATTAAAAAAAATTTGCAAGCTAAAGTGCTTTAGGGGCCTGGAGTGTCCCTTTATGTCATACACATGTTTATTAAAATATACATTTTATTTAGATGTTCTATAAACATGAATAACAGAAAGGAACGTAGGGAATTGCATTAAAAAGGTATAGATGATCATGTAATGATCCCTATAATTCTTTACGTAATGTAGAAATCATAATGGATTTTGTAAAGTTTGTGTTTCAGGAGAGATACATAAAGACACTGCCAGGTATTAATGTATAGCAGCCATGTTTCAGGAGATACAGGGGGGGAGTATACACCCCAACAGGAAACATGTGCAATAGAGGATAAACCATAGAGTTAGTTGCATGTAAACTAAACATAACATCCATAACATCTCCATCTTTTAGTATTAATAAATCAACATTTTGAAACACTGTCCTTGTAATAACATTCTAGCAGTTAAGTCTCTCAGGTGGTTGTGAATGTCTGCCACTACTGGTCCAGGTTGTGCAAATAGTCTTTTAGCCCTCTGAGGTTACGGGACTCTTCCCACCACTTACTGGCATGCTTTGAACTTGACTGCTGTCAGGTCCTGCTTGCTCAGGGCTGTCATTAGTACTAGTCTGTGGTATCACTTCTTCTTCGCTGCTGACATGCGAGTGTGTCCTTGGAATACCAGGTGTGTCTGGCTTGTCAACTGTACATTGAGAATTAGGCTTCTCAGCCACTCGCAGATCCACACAATTGTGTCGGTAGTGAGTTCCTTCGATATCCACAAGATAAGAACATGGTGCAACCTTTTGCAGACAGGTTCCCATTCTCTAGCGACCTTTTCGATCTCCAGGAAGCAGTTTCATACGGATTTGTTCCACAATATTTAGTTCAGGTAAATCCCTAGCAGAGGAGTCATATCTAGCCTTAAACACTTGCCTCTTAAGTCGTAACTTTTCTGGTACACCTTGTATTACAGAGGGTTCAAGCAGCTTGTTGGCTACTGGTAAGGAGCTCTTTAATCTCCTTGACATCAGTCTTTGTGCTGGACTACTATCCATACCCTCTGTTGGAGTGTTTCTCCAATGTAAGATGGTTTTCCATGGCTCTTTACCATCACTTTTAGCTTTTTTGCATAAATTCTTCACAATTTGCACAACAGATTCAGCTTTGCCATTAGATTGTGGATGATGTGGTGAAGAAGTCACATGCTCAAACTTCCATTCAGTAGCAAATTTCCTGAACTGTAAGCTTGCAAACTGAGGACCATTGTCAGAAATCACTTTAGTTGGTTGGCCATGACGTGCAAATTGCGCCTTGCATCGATTAACTGTAGTTTCAGTGGACAGGTCGGGAAGCAGTTCAATTTCCCAGAAGTCTGAGAAAAGGTACTCTTTTCCAGCATGGTTGAATAAGTCCATGCTTACAATCTGCCAAGGACGTGTAGGTATCTCATATGACATCATGGTTTCTTTTTGTTGCGAGTGTACATATTCATTGCAAGTGGGACAATTGCTGACAAAGTCTTTGATTTCACCTTGCATGTTGGGCCAGTAAAGAGTATCACAAGCTTGTCTGTAGCAAGCCTCACCTCTCATGTGGCTTGAGTGTATGCGCGATAACATCTCTGCTCTTAGTGACTTCGGCACTATGATCCTTGGACCTTTGTACAAGATACCATTTTGTATGCTGATCTCATCGCTGAAGGACCAATATTCTATCACAATTGCAGGTGCTGCATCCTTTTCATCTGGCCACCCCATCAGAACTATAGACTTCAGTGCTTGCAAAGTTGCATCACTTTCTTTGTGCTGTATGAACTGATGTAGCTGCTGATCTGTGACATTAAGATAGTCTGCTTGATTGACTTCGACAAAGAAATTCTGTTCTTGCTGCAACAAACAAACTGCAAGATGCTCATGCCCACCTCCAGGTGCCACGTGTTCCGTTGTAGCTCTGCTTAGGGTGTCACTGATGTACATTTCAAATCCTAGCTTGTACACAAGATTGAGATTGTAATTCTGCAATGTAAGCATCATGCTCTGCAAACGCTTTGGAGCACATAAAAGCGGCTTCTTGAAAATGGCTATTAGCGGTTTGTGATCAGTTTCAGCAATGATTGCATCCCGGCCACAGAGATAATGATGGAAATGCTGACAGGCAAAAACAATGCTTAAACATTCCTTTTCAATTTGAGCATAATTTTGCTCAGCTGAAGAGAGTGCTCTGGATACAAATGCAACTGGGTGACCTTCTATCAATAGACAACATCCTAGGCCATTTTTGCTTGAGTCGCTTTGTATTGTAACAGGCTTTTTTACATCATTATATTTTAGCACTGGGACAGCTGTGATCAAGCATTTTATTTCCTCCACTGCCTGGTCATGCTTGGGAAGCCAATGCCAAACTGCATCTTTATCTAGAAGCCTTCTCAATGGCTCACACACCTCAGACAAATGTGGCATGAATTTTGCTAGGTATGTGACAAAGCCAATAAAACGCTGCACTGCTTTGGTGTCACCAGGCCGTGGCATGTCCACAATGGCTCTAATCTTATCTGGGTCATCTTTCAAGCCTTGTTGAGACAGGATATGTCCATGAAAGCGGACTTCTTGTACCTTGAATTGTAGTTTCTTTACGCTGCGTCTCAGCATTACCTACCTACAGCGATTCAATAATGCTACTAGCTTCTCATCATGGTCATGCTCAGCTTCCTCATCTGTATTACCACAGCCAATTATAAGAATGTCATCTGCTATTGGTTCAATATCATGAAGCCCACTTAACCGTTCATATTTCTTTCACTGATATACTTCTGGGACTACGGAGACTCCAAACGGCTGCTTGAGCCATCTCTTTTGGCACCAGGGAGTCCAGGTGGTCATGTAGCTACTCTTTTAATTCAGTTTGCACTGTAGAAAGGCATCTCTTGCATCAACAAGTGTAAAAACCTGTGCTTTAGGCAGTTTGTGCACAACATCCTCAAGTGTTGGCATTATGTAGTGTGACCTTCTCAGGGCCATGTTAAGAAACTTTGGATCAATGCAAATTCTAATCATTCAAGGCTTTCTAATAACTACCATGTTGCTTATCCAGTCAGTTGGCTCTGATACTGATGTAAGATGTCCTTCAGCTTCATACTTATCCAGTTGCGCTTTTACTTGTGGCTTAATGGCTATAGGCACATTGCGTGGGGCACATTGTACTGGTGGAATGGAAGGATCCAGTTCAAAATGAACCACTCCTGGAACAAATACTACTGGGCCTGTAAACACATCATTATAGACATTGAGGATTTGCAGTTTTGTCAGTGCCCAAGTCAACATTGTGCAGCTCCGCAGTAATTGTGAATTGCATCAGTCCCAGGCGCTCACATGTTGAACCAGACAATAGCAGTTTCTGATTGGCTTCAACAATCTCAAATTTAAGTTTGTGTATATTTTCATGTATGCTGCACTCTGTTTGGAAAAGTGCTGCACTCTGTTTGCAAGCTCCTGGCATCAAGTGTGTGGGAATAGATCAAATTCAGATACTTCTGACACTATGTTTCAGGAGATATAAATAAAGACACTGCCAGGTATTAATGTATAGCAGCCATGTTTCAGGAGATACAGGAAGGAAGAACACACCCCAACAGGAAACACGTGCAATAGAGGATAAATCATAGAGTTAGTTGCATGTAAACAAAACATAACATCCATAACAGTTTGGTCCCTTTTATTCCAGACATAGAGAGACTTACATTTTTTTGGGGGAAATAAGAAATTGGTGAAACTTTTATAGAAAAATAAATATGGAATTAACCTATTTGCTTTCAAACAGTATTAAAATGCATTTATATTCAGAACATCAAACTAATATATATATTCATTTATATACCAATTATCTCCACGTTCAATAATAATTAGTGGCTGTAACCATGCCTTCTCTCTCTTTGTCAGATTATTTTAGGACATTCTGCATGTTCTTTCTATTCCTTCAGTGTATTTGTTTGTCTGTAATGTTGTTAAATCTCCAATCTGTTTTCTATGTTTAACTGTTAAATATAATTTAAATATAATTTGCTATTATTTCACATGATCTACAAGCAGTTTCTAATGCACGTAGAGATTTTGCATTTTTGGCATATCTGTCAATTTTGACAAAATTGGTAAATTCTCCTCTGCTCTGTCTCATTAGCAAAGTGTTTCGCCCACCGAACTGCCACTCGGTGAATGTACTTTTACTCTGATGATCTCCTTCCATTTATATTCCACCCACACAGGCACCCTATCTGATAGACCAGAGTGGAATAAAGATAAAAGTAAAGTAAGAATAAAGACTATCAGTAAAGACTGTGTAAGTTCCAGTGTGAGTAATTAAAAAAAGGAAAATTATTCCCTCTCTCGTTTATTATATAAAATTAGGTTAGACCACCCAAAGGTTTGCAAATATAAAAACAGTTATAATTGGCTTTTATTAGCCTTGTATTCAGATATTTGTGTGATAAAATCGAAGGTCTGATTCCAAAATTGGTGTTATGTACCTTGGTGTACCTTGGTGTAAGTGCACCTTGTCAGACTTTCTCTAGTATAAAATCATCTTCCGTTTAGACAGGGCAGACCCCAATCTTTCAAAACAATCCTACTTTACCTCATTATTTTTATTATTATTGCCATTTATATAGCGCCAACAGATTCTGTAGAGCTTTACAATATTATGAGAGGGAATTTAACTATAAATAGGACAATTACAAATAAACTTACGGGAACAATAGGTTGAAGAGGACCCTGCTCAATCTAGCTTACATTCTATAGGAGGTGGGGTGTAAAACACATTAGGACAGGAATTTGCAGTACAATAAGGTGGGCTGCCCTTTAGGAGAGAGCAAGAGACAGGTATGTGAGGTAAAGGTTAGTCTTGGAGGCCATAAGCTTTCCTAAAGAGATGGGTTTTAAGGCACTTCTTAAAAGATGAAAGACTAGGGGAGAGTCTGATGGCGGTAGGCAGGCTATTCCATAGGAAGGGAGCCGCCCGTGAGAAGTCCTGCAAGCGTGAGTTGGCCGTACGGGTACGGACAACGGACAGGAGGTGGTCACGGGCAGAGCGGAGAGACCGAGAAGGGACATACCTATGGATCTGTGAGGAGATATAAGAGGGGCTAGAGTTGTTCAGTGCTTTATAGGTGTGAATTAGTACCTTGAATTGACTCCTATAGCACACAGGAAGCCAATGTAAGGACTGGCAGAAGGATAAGGTGTGAGAGAAACGACTAGAGAGGAAAATCAGTCTGGCAGCAGCGTTCGTTACGGACTGTAGTGGTGCAGTACGGCTTTTGGGAAGACCAATCAGGAGAAGGTTACAATAATCCATGCGGGAAATTACTAGAGCATGGAAAAGCTCCTTGGTAGTATCTGGTGCAAGAAAGGGGCGGATGCGAGCTATGTTTTTAAGATGGAATCTACAGGATTTGGCAACATGCTGGATGTGAGGCTCAAAGGTGAGGCCAGAATCAAGTATGACACCAAGACAGCGCGCTTGCAAGGATGGACTGATGTGGGTACCACAAACTTGAAGGGAGAGCGATAGAGGAGGATCAGTATTAAGAGGAGGAAAGACAAAGAGCTCAGTTTTAGAGAGATTGAGTTTCAGAAAGTGGGAGGACATCCAGTCAGAGATGGAAGAAAGGCAAGCAGTGACACGTTGCAGGACGGCAGGGGAGAGGTCCGGGGAGGAGAGATATAACTGGGTGTCATCAGCGTACAGGTGGTTCATGCTCCCACAATGTCTGGCATCTCTTTGCTCTCCTTTGCCCTGCTGATGCTATCCCCCAAACTATGCTTTCAGCCGATAGCGTGCATGCTACCTTACCAACAAGGTTGAACAGTTAAGGAAATAATTCTCCCCATTTTGCTGCTCTATCTCTCAACCGCACCTCTATTGTATCTTCTCTACCCTTCAGGCCAGTTTGAACAAAAGGGTTTTAATGGGGAACATCTCCAAAAAGAGATTTTAGAAATCAGCAAGTTAGAGAGGTCTCAACTTCTAAAGTATAAAGAAAAGAAGAATGTCAAAATAAACAGATTACATTTATTTTTAAAACAGTATTGATGCTGGAATTTTAAAAAATATTATTAACCGCAATTGGCATATTTTAAAACAAGATCATGAATTGGATAAATTTACAGGATCAAAACCCAAATTTGTTTTAGGAGGAGCAAAACATTGTTAACATATTTTAACATCAAGTTATGTCAAAAACAATAAAGAAGAAAGTATTTTTTTTAAAGAAATTGTATAAATCACAATCAGGGTTTTATCATTGTGGTTGTTGTAATGCATGTACACAAACAAAGATTTAAAAAAAAAGAAAAATTAGGATTGTATTGCCATGGTTACAAAAACAAGTTTTTAGGATTAAATCCCTTATTAACTGTGAAACCAGAAATGTTATTTATTTTTTTAAATGTTTGTGCGGCCAACAATATGTTGGCAGAACATCTAGATTATTAAAAGTACCTATAAACGAACATATTAAGAATATTAAAAAGGGTTTTATTAACCACAGCGTATCTAAGCATTTTTTAGATCACCACCAATCTGACCCCGGTGGTTTGGAATTTTTAGGGATTGACAGAGTAATTAATCATTGGAGAAGTGGGAACAGTGTCGGTAGTCTGGACAGACAAGAGCTTAAATGGATTTTTGAATTACAGACACTCTCCCCAAAAAGTTTAAATATAGATTTTGATATTGGAACATTATTATAACATTTTTGCCTCTTTTTCTGTTATCTCTTTGTTCTATCATGATCATTGTATTTTATATGGATGATATATTAATTTGTAACTACTATTGATCTTTTAATTAGTTTTAATACTTTTCCTGATGTTTTATTAATATTTTATTTCCCTATTTTCAAATTTACTGATACCATCCACTGCACCTATAATGTTTGCTGTATATTATGATTAAATTGCATTCAAAATGCTTGTTGCACATCATCAAACTGATTAATATATATTTTACTCTTGTTGCCCACATCTTTTGTCCATTTCCTATTGCCCACATATTTTGCCCATTTCCTATATGGCTACCAAGGACTTATCAGGACATATTATCCCTGCTTCTGGCTATCGGACATCGACGGATGACGTCATCACGTGAGCGTGATGACGTCTAACGCACGCAAGAGAAGATGGAACTGCAGCACCATCTTGGAAACCCCAGTGAGAGACCAAGAATGGATGGAAAAAGCGAAGTATGAATGGCGATATTGTGGGTGGGTCTTTTAATATATTGGGAGGTGAGCAACTGGCTGAGAGGTCCTGACCTTCTTTTAATGGCGGAGTATACCAGAAATACCATATATGGGAATTTCCCGTGTCACACATGTCACATTTTCCCTGTCACATTTTGAACCCTGTAGGGACATCCACCTGAGGAAGACCATTCATGGTCGAAACGTGTTGTGCTAATAGCTTTTACCCCTAAGTTTGTTGTGTTTTTTTTTTACTTATTGTAATAAAGTATATTTCTTATAAAATTAATGGTTCCTGCACTTCATCTGAGGAAAATATTGCTGGGACCATCTACGCAGCAATACTTTGTGTGATTCTACCATACCTACTGAGTTCAGAGCCGACCTGAAGGGCTCCTAAATATGTGAGTGTCCTTTATACTTGTTACACGGATACCACTTCATCCAGTCTGCGCTATGTCATGTTTTTATTAATACGCTTTATCCTGCCTACTTCTTCCAGTGTTAAATACACTTACCATTAGTGCGCTTTCCTTATTTCTCATCAAAATTCTATATATGTATAAGTGTTTTTATTGCATAACACTTGGGTGAATATGTGTTGCACTGGTTATTGGGCATTATTGTGGCACCATTTATCTTTAAACTTCTTTGAATAATTACAATAAAAAATGTGATAAATAAGATTTTACCAAAGACTCTTGAATACAATGGACTTAAAGGGTTTAGGTTGTAGCTACTGGCATGTTCCCTAATAGTAACAATAAACCAAAAAGGGAAAACTGACCTGTGATTCCACACCAAGGTTAAGTTTTCCCTGCAACACAATCCTCGTTCAGTGACATCACTGCTTCTTGCTCCAGTGGGAGGGATGTCCTGAAGGCCAGCCGGTCTGAGGGAGGGCATGGGAGGCATGAGGGCTGTGCAGCGATTGGTTGACCATCACCAGCATGCTATGTATGCTGACACTGGGCACCTTCTATGAAAAGTACTGACATTAGCATGCGAAACGCTTGTTTTGGGCTGCTAATGATGCTGCCAGTGCTGAACATCTTTTTTTTATTATTATTGATATTATTGGTATTTATAGAGTGCCTACTTATTCTACAGCACTTTACAATATTATGGAAGGGAGAAGTGTAACAATACATGGAACAAATACAAAATGATACAGGAACAATAGGTAGATGAGGACCCAGCTCATCTACCTATTGCTTAAAGTCTACAGGAGTGGAGTATGAAGACACACTAGGAAGAGCATCAAAGGGAACAGCAAACAAACAAGGTGGAAAAGTAACAGAACTTGAGGTGAGAGTGGAGTGTGGTACTTTAGGAGAGAACAAGAGACATAGACGTAACTCTGTGAGGCCATAAGCATTTCTAAACAGATGGGTTTTTAGGGACTTCTTACATGATTAAAGACTAGGGAGAATATGATGGGGGGTAGGCAGGCTGATCAAAAGGGAATGATCTGCCCATGAAAGCCCTGCAAATGCAAGCTAGCAGTGAGGAGTGGACAGGAGAAGGTCACCATCAGAGCGGAGAAATATATAACATATAACATATAACAAATATGCTGCCCAAAAAGTAAGAGCATTTAAAAAAAAACACTTCAGTGGTACAAAGAGATGAGAAAAAGCTCCACTTACCCTGTCAGAAAAGAGATGCCAGGTGGACAGACTAAGTAACGGAAAAAAAAAAAACCACACCACAGCAAGTGCTCACTAAAATCCAAACTGGAGATTATTTGGCACAATATCAAATAAGGGGAAGAAAGTACAAAAAATAAAAACTTCCATACACATATCGAACCTCTGGGTCCTTAGACACTTATTGTGGCTGTTTTTTTTTGTTTTTTTTGTGACATAAAAATAGCTGAGCATTTTCATTCCAGAGTAATGTGGTTCTTTGCCTCAGACTTGCAATGTCCTTGCCAATTCTCTGTGATAAATTTTTTAGTAAATAAACCACTCATATCTTAATTGTTTGTAAACAAATATTGCATAATCTATTATTTATTATTATTATTTTATTTTATTATTTATATTGCACCATCACATTCCGTAGCGCTGTACAATGGGTGGACTAACAGACATGAAATTGTAACCAGACAATTGGATGTACAGGAACAGAGAGGTGGAGGGCCCTGCTCAATGAGCTTACATTCTAGAGGGAGTGGGGTATAGTGACGCAAAGGGTAAAAGTAGAGGTATGAAGTAGGTTGTTAGAAAAGTATTCATTGAGGGCTTAGTAGGTAATTTTTGAACATTGCAGGAGAGGAGTCATGGGGGGTGGGGGATAAAAACCTGCTAACAGTTTAATTAATATGCTTTCTTGAAGAAGTTAGTTTTCAATGATTTTTTGAATGAGTGGAGACGAGGTGAAAGTCTTATGGAGAAGGGAAGGGAGTTCCACAGAAGAGGTGCAGCAATGGAGAAATCTTGGAGGTGAGAATTAGAGGTGGGCGTATGGACAGAGGATATACGTAGGTCTTGGCAGAGCGTAGGGGCCTCAACGGGACATACTTGTGTATTAGGGAGGATAGGTAGGTTGGAGCAGCATTATTTAGGGACTTGTAAGCAAACACCAGAATAAATAAATTTAAATTGAGCCCTATATCTAACTTGAAGCCAATGCAGGGACTGACAGAGTGGGGAGGCGTGGGAGGTCAGAGCGGACAGGAAAATGAGCCTCGCTGCCGCATTCATTATAGATTGCAGCTATAAAACATTGCTAGTCAAAGGCACATTTCTAGACAGACACCAGGGAATGCAAAATGTATCATAATTTGGCATAATAATTGTAATTAGTTTGATAATCATTTGCCCTTTTACGAGATAAGTGTTTGGAACAAATCCTATGTCATCTCTAGATAAAGTGCACAATACCACTAATGTCTTAAGATGTATTCTTGTAATAAAGTGAAGAACAATCAACATTATTTATATTAAAAAAGGTTTCCACTTTAAAGGCTCTTTTATGATTTTGTTTGTGGTTAATTGTGCAGTTTGCATACTAACACAGACAACACACACACACATTCTAATTTATATCTGGAAAACCAAAGCAGAGTGATTACACACCTTTCTCCTAACCCATATATGCCAACTAGCTATAGTTTACAACATAACACAATTGCAGGCCTTAAAAAACAAAACAATTATAAATAGGCAGCTCTGCATAGTATACATATATTTTATTAGTAAAGTAAATGCAATGCAACGAGGATTGATTTTCTTATTTAAATCCACATTTGAATAACTTTATATGAATCAATGATGAGCTCTTTGACTCCAACCTTTCCTTCACTCCTTACGTAAAATCTATCCCCAAATCCTGTTACTTTCTCCTTAAAAACATCTCTCAAGTTTACTCCTTTCTCACTCAAATGCTAATCCATGCTATTGTTGTTACCTGCTTTGATTAGTGTAACCCTCTGCTTGTGGACTGAAAAGCACCCATATTGCCCTGCTACAGTCCATAATGAAAGCCTCTGCCAGATTCATCTACCTTACATCCATGAATTCTCACACCTCAACCCTCTGTCAGTCTCTGCACTGGCTTACTGTTGAATTAAGGATTTGGTTTATACTCCTTGTGTTTACTTATAAAGCTCTCCTTAACCACATCCATGCTTATATCTCCATGCTCATTAGCATATATGCTCCAGTTTGGCCTCTTCGCTCAGTCGCTGGCCCTCTATTGTCTTAATCTCGCACCTGCACCCTAGACTTTCACCTGCAGGACTTCTCCAGATTTGTCCCCTTTCTATGGAATGTTCTCTCACAGGACTATTCCAATCTCTTCAGTCCTTACAAAAATCCACCAAAGCCTAACAGTTCTCCCTTTAACTCCTCATCCCTTACAGCCTTCGTGTATATTTTTATCACAACAATCTTACTTTCAAATGGAATGCCCTAATCATTTAATAAAGGTTCCATGGACTTATCAATGTTAAATAAACTTGATCCATGCTAAAGTAAGAACTTCATTGCCCTGGTTATGACTAAAAATGCCATTGGTTACTTATCGGTAATTGTTTATAAATAGAATGTGTTAGACTTGTGCATTCAGTTTCTTCCGAATTGTGATTCATCTTAATTCTGGCCATTCGGCAACGAAACCAAATATCCAAACTCCAAAATAACATATGGATAAATCACAATTCAAATGAATAAGCCAATGGATGATACTGTTTAGATTCTATCCCCATTCAGCCTTCCATCCATGGAACCAAAAACAAATGATTGATAGGAAAAAAGATGATTGATTTTATTTGCAGATCAAGTGAGAAATAAGACAAAAAAAGAAGTTAGAAAAAAAAAAATATATGTTTACATTTATATATATTTTTATTATATTTAAAACTATACTTTCTTTTCTATACATTATTAATGTTTTTCACCAGAAAAAACTATTACAAGTCTCAACAAAAAAGCCGCACTAGAATAAAATAACATCTCACAAAACCACAAAATTGGAAAGCATTAAAACTAAAATGCCATAATTTATTCATTAGATGGTATTTTCCTTTTATTTTTCAGGTAAATCCATTGACCTGTTGAATTGTGTGCATGGTCACAATATCATGTGTCCATAGCCAGGCTACTTAGCATAGACTGACTTCCTAGCAAAATCAAAATATAGATTGAGGAACAGCACACACAAAAAATACACTTTTAAATCTTACAAATCTTAAAATTATCAATCTTGGCAAGAAAATTTGCTTACACCATATGGCCATATCGTTTTAAGGCCACCACTAGGTTAAAGTACCCCAATATCAGTAGGTCCTATACTCATTTTAACATGGGAGACAAACATGCTAATTGTAACACTTACAAACCAAAAGGAATCAGGTCTGTGTTCCAAATATACACAGAAAAAATGGTAATGGGGGCACAAACAGAACATGCCTTTCTCACCAGTGGTGCTTCTGTTCAAACCAAAATATATACCATATACAAAGAGAAACAGCACACACAGATATACAGTATGTTATTTAGTGAGTTAGTTAATTAATAATTGCTTGCATATTGAAGGTTTTTGCCTTTTTGTCTACAATTAAGAAGTTTAGAACATCTTTAGCCTCACTGAGATGAAGCAGGTTTTTGAATTATAGAAGTAGATTGAGTTAATAATTTCCAACCCATAAGGTTTCATTGGAGAATCAATAAATGGCCCCTGGAAACCTTTAATTCACATTAACACCCACTAGCAGAACGTATTCAGTGTAGAGAGTGATATTATTTTCTTCAAAAGTTAAATACTTTAGATTGTCTTCATCCACCAACCAAATATTCCTCTGCTCTGACCTAAAGAGACTGTAAAAGATCCCTCTGTTTCACAGTATACCAGAGCATATTTGACTCTGAAAGTATGGTGCTGTTAAATAACAAACAAAATGGAAGGAGGAATAATCATTATATATATATAGCCTTAATAATAATGTGCAATAAATTGTACTTCCTCATTTCAGATATATTTAATGTCTGAGCATTATGCCAATAAACAAATATATTTTTTACATTCCAGGGAGATTTTAAGAATATGTACATTGATATTTGCTATCCTTTACTAATGTTTATGACTTTGTCTAAAGACTATTAATAGATAGACAGGAACTGCACTCCTCCAACTGAGCTGAAGACTGGGTGCAAAACTGAATTAGGGGCCAGCACTCCCCCAGTACATTAATCAGCCCTCCCCTAAAAAAAGGCTTGACAAGGACCCACAGTTGGGTTAGAATGTTGCCTTTGAGCTCTGGTATATATATATTTTGTACTGATTTGTATAAAGACAAAGGATAATGTAAATTTTTTAATTAATTTACACACCCCAACTATTTATGCACATTTGAACAAATTCTGTTCATATTTTACAAACCTTTAGGTATCACTGAACAACATTTTTTAAAACAAACTAAAGTCATGTACTAATATCATGAGCTAGCTTTGGACGTTAGAAAATACAGGACTCCTGACAGTATAATGCTTTTATGCATTTGAAAACAATTAAAAATATACAGTAGGTCCAGCGGCGGGTAGGGGGCCCTAAAGTAAAATAATGGGGGGGACCTATTGTCCTCTCCCCAGCCCCCACTCCTGAGCGGCGGGTGGGGGCCCTAAATACCAATAAAAGGGGGGGACCTATTGTCCTCTCCCCTGGCCCCCACCCCTGAGCGGCGGGTGGGGGCCCTAAATTAGAATAAGGTGGGGGGACCTATTGTCCTCTCCTGGCCCCCACCCTTGAGCGGTGGTTGGGGGCCCTAAATTAGAATAAGGGGGGGACCTAATGTCCTCCCCCTGGCCCCTACCCCTGAGCGGTGGATGGGGGCCCTAAATTAGAATAAGGGGGGACCAAATGTTCTCGCCCCTGGCCCCCACTCCTGAGTGGTGGGTGGGGGCCTTAAATAAAAATTGGGGGGAACCTAATGTCCTCCCTCCTGGCACCCACCCATGAGCGGTGGGTGGGGGCCCTAAACACCAATTAGGAGGGGGACCTAATGTCCTCGCCCCTGACCCCCACCCCTGAGCGGTGGGTGGGGGCCCTAAATAGCAATTAGGGGGGGGACCTAATGTCCTCCCCTCTGACCCCCACCCCTGAGCAGTGGGTGGGGGACCTAAATAAAAATTGGGGGGACCTAGTGTCCTCCCCCCGGCCTCTACTCCTGAACGGTGGGCGGGGGCCCTAAATTAGAATAAGGGGGACCTAATGTCCTCCCCCCTGGCCCCCACCCCTGAGCAGTGGGTGGGGGCCCTAAATACCAATTAGGCGGGACAACCTAATGTCCTCCCCCTGGCCCCCACACCTGAATGGTGGGTGGGGGCCCTAAATAAAAATTGGGGAGACCTAATGTCCTCCCCCCTGGTCCCCACCCCTGAGCAGTGGATGGGAGTCCTAAATAGCAATTAGGGGGGACCTAATGTCCTCCCCCTGGGCCCCCACCCCTGAGCAGCGGGTGGGGGCCCTAAATAAAAAATTAACCTCCCCTCCCACAGGTGACTAGGGGTCCCCAAACTCCTAGTCACCCCCCTCCCCCAAAAAATTAACCCCTACCTACCCCCATCACCCTAAAAATAATGAGGAGGGAACACTAGCTAAATACCTGTAAAAAAAATTAAAAAAATAAAACTTACCATTTGATGTTTTCTTTCTTCTAAAATATTCTTTTTTCAGTCCCAAAAAAAGGTCAAATAAAAATCTAAAATAACCGACGCACTTAAAAAAAATAAATTAAAAAAAGAGCAAAAAAAAAAATCCATCTTCACCCATGGAGGGCCCCGCGCAGACTGAGCTCTGCAGGGCGGGGCAAGGCTTATAAAGCCTTGCCCCGCACTGCAATTAGGCTCAGAGCACTCTGATTGGTGGGTTTAAGCCATCCAATCAGAGTGCTCTGACAGGTAAATGAAGAGCCGACAGGTAAGTCTCTACATTTACTATCACAGCACTCTGATTGGTTGGCTTGAAATCCACCAATCAGAGTGTTCTGTGTCATTTTACACAGCGTGGTTGAGGTCACAGGACAGAAATGTAACCTCGTTTCTTACTTTCTGATATGTTTTTTAAATTTGAGGATTCATTACTGAGCTAGTTGTCTCAAAATAAGTGAAATGTATGTATTTTTCAGTTAGATGTTTTTTTGTTTCTTCATTGAGATTGAAATACATTGAAATTTGATTGAAGTGATGAACCTTCACATTTTTAAATCCCCTGAATTGTGTTGTTCATCTGCAAACTCTGAGCTTTGTGAGATGTAGTATGCTGTTACCATTCATTTAAAGGGATTAAATATTGGTTTTTAACCTTATACTTTAACCCCTTAAGGACGGTGGGCATTCTATGCCGTCCTTTTTAAAGTGGCTCTAAACGCCGTCGGGCAGCATAGAACGTACCCACCATCCTTAATACTTACCTAGTTGTCATTGCCCTGCCAGCGATCGGCATTGCTCCCGGTCTGGGGGGACTGCCTGACAGCACAGACAGTTACCCATCAGCAAATTAGGCTGAAAGAGTGGTCACATGGCCACAATAGGCGTCAATGCATCTGCCTGGAGGGAGCCTGCCTAAACTGACAGGCAGTCTCCCTGCTGCTGTAAAATAAAAGAGAAATGTCAACGAATCTAAAATAATTATTATATCTATATTACATATCTATATATCTTATATATATAATGTCTTACTAAGTGTATTTTTACACTTAGAATTAAATTACACACGTGTGAATATATATATATATATATATATATATATATAATATATATAATAACTATATATATATTGTATATTTATATTATTGTGAAATATAAATAATAAGTAAATACAAATAAATAAAAAAATTTAATTTACTAAAAAAAACATGTAATATTAGTCTAACTGTATTTTAATATATATATATATATATATATATATATATATATATATCAAACTACACTTAGAATGAAATTCTATATATATATATATATATATATATATAAATAAATAAAAATATTACAAAATATATTTATATCCATATACATAATTACATAAATAATTACATAAATATACATATCAAATATAGACATCAAATTCATAAATATATATATATATATATATATATATATATATATATATTTAAATTCTATGTGCATATTTATGTAATATTTTTACATAATTACTAATTTTGTTACACAAACACATTAGGTGGAGCTGATAATATACTTTACTCTCTTCTTAGTACAACCAGGAATGCTGAAAAGATAGAGGGGTACATAATAGTGCAAATTATCTTTTTAAAACCATACACGTATGTGGATTTTATATAACACACTCACAAGGATAGAGCCATATACTAGACCTGGCTCTTGTGTGGATATCCTTAGGATCTTTTCCGGGTGGTCCAAATCCCAAAGTGGATGATATGTAGATGATCCAATGTCCTCCCAGAAATGATGAGTTGCAGGAGTTAGGTAGGGTAAACAAATTAATTTCAATAAAACAATAAATAAAAAATTGAGCTTAAAATAATGTCCATATATTTACCAAGACACGTTTTGCCAAGTGTGGCATCCTCAGTTGGTGAAAGTAGTACTGATGTGTCCATTTATTCTCTTCTATACAGTTTTTTAATCATTTTCAAGATCTTTTTCTTCCGTCGATGTGTTCTTCCTGTTGTTCTCCGTCATATCTTGTCACGTGAGCGGAACCGGCACCCTTGGAACGCACTTTGCATTTCATCTCTCTCTATGGATCGGCTGAAATTGCTAGTATGAAGGAAAGTCTCTAGTGGAACACACCATGCGTTCCACCTTCATTTTTTTCCTCTTCCTTACTAGCTATTGTATATTAAGAGTTGATTTACATAGAACTATTACAAAATGATTATACATTATGCTAATGCCCTAAATGGCATAGGAAAGAGGAAAAAATAAATATATTAGAATTTTCATAATTGACTTGTATTGTTATCTAGCAGCAATGCAAAGGAGAGTAATAAAGATAGAATATATACCCAATATAAATCTCCAAAGTTACCTGATTATAATGAAGTTAGATATAGTGATACCTCTAAGTGAAAAGGAAAGGGGAAAGGACTGTGTGTTTATAAAAATACTTTAAACTTATAATTAGTGATGTCCCGAACGGTTCGCCGAACGGTTCGCCAAACAGTTCGCCACGGACGGCGAACATATGACCCTGTACCTCACAGTCAGCAGACACATTCCAGCTAATCAGCAGCAGACCCTCCCTCCCAGACCCTCCCACCTCCTGGACAGCTCAGAAGAAGCTAAGAATGCAGCTTCAAAATGGATGCTGTCCAGGAGGTGGGAGGGTCTGGGAGGGAGGGTCTGCTGCTGATTGGCTGGAATGTGTCTGCTGACTGTGAGGTACAGGGTCATATGTTCGCAGTCCATGGCGAACCGTTCGGCGAACCGTTTGGCGAACCGTTCGAGACATCACTACTTATAATGTGAATCCTTAAAAATACATATAAAATACATATTGATAATGTTATTCATTTACAAATAAAAATTATATAAAATGTCTACATACGCACATAGAATTATGATAGGAAATGACACAGTTCAAAATCCTGATTAAGACCATATGGGATAAGTGTTTTCAAATTATACATACATTTCATCTCTTCTTTACCTATTTTCCTATTAAAATCCCCTTCTCTCCAATCTTTCTGAACTGATTTGATAGCACAGAAGAGAATATTCCTTGGGTTGTTATTTTGGCAGGTCTTTGTGTTTCTATGTATTTCTATGCCCTTTTTTATATTTCTTACATGTTCTGCAATTCTAATATGCAGACATCTCGTAGTTCTTCCTACATAAACAGGGTAGCTGGTCATTAATAATGAATTCTTTATCCTCTTGATAGTTAAAAGAAGTTATGTGTCTTTTTTTCTGATTGGTCTCTCTACACGCCAGGCAAGATCCACATCCATAAAAAACTTTACCTTTATTTAAAAAGTGATCTGTTGGTTTGGTTTTAAAACTACTTTTTACTACTATATGTTTCATATTCCTGCATCCCTTGTGCACTATTTTAGGTTCAGGAGGTAGTAATTTTATTGATTGCAATTTGAGGGACCTTGGAATTTTAAATTGTGTATTGTAATAAAGATTGTTTGGTCACTCCCCTTGTGCCAACTATCTTTTTTATACACATGATTTTTTACCTGGCATTTTTAGTATCCTGTACTCCAAGAAATCCTAGGTGGGGATAATACCGCCAACGCTGTCACCAAAGAGCAGTTAGTCTGTTCTTCGCTTGTGAGTACTATTTTAGTTATTTTATATTGTTGCTATTTTTCAGTGAGCACTATTAGTTGTCTCTTTTTACCCTTTTCCAGAGTGTGGACCATACCCCAGAACGAAGAAATTTACAGCATATCCTATAAGCGGGGATTATACCGCTGTACACCATCCACACTTGAGCTAGCTATAGCTCTATCAAATGTGATTTTATTTCCATCTATTCCACTAACGAATATATTGGATTGTTTATATTGCACTATTGGTTCATTGTATCAGGTTTTGTCTTTCATATGAGTGGATTCATCTGGATAAAGACAGTGAGGATATTACTCCTGATCAAGCACTTTATTCAATATTTGATCTGAGTACTGATATTTGAATATTTTATTCCATTTTTTTTTGTGCTGTTGTACTATTTGAAATTTTTGCTGCTCATTGTATTATTTCTTACTGTAGGATTTGGCGCAGCACTTTTCTCCTTTTTTTTTTACTATTTTTGTATTTTAAGGGTATTGAGGGATTTCTCTTTTAGGGTTGCTGCCCATCTGTTAATTAGCGCTCACTCTTTTTTCTTGTTGTCAATTTGAGGGACCTGCCTGACAACCCAGGCCGAAAGTCCAGAGAATTTGCTAGCACTATATTTAACCCTGTAACTTTGCAAGACACAATAAAACCTGCCATGGAGAGTACTGTTTTACTCGGGAGGCTTCACTGAACACAAATCTTAGTGCTTCAAAACAGTAAACATATCACAGCGATGATATTGACAGTGAAAGTTTAGTTTGTTTTGTATTTTTAACACACAAATGGCACTTTCACTGATGATATCATTTTTGTGATATGTTTTACTGTTTTGAAACAATATTTGTGTTTTATTTTGTTAATATTTGTGTTCAGCAAAGTCTCCTGAGTATAACAGTACCCCCATGTACAGGTTTTATAGTGTTTTTGAAAAGTTACAAGGTCAAATATAAGGCTTGATTTTCAGTTTTTTCACATAGAAATTTGCCAGATTGGTTATATTGCCTTTAAGAGCATATGGTAGCCCAGGAATGAGAATTACCCCCATTGCAAAAGAAGACAACTTAAGGTATTGCAAATGGGGTATGTTCAGACTTTTTTAATAGCCACTTAGTCACAAACACTGGCCAAAGTTAGCATTCATAATAGTTTTTAAAATTTTTGACACACAAACAAATATAAATGCTATCTTTGGCCAGTGTTTGTGACTAAGTGGCTTCTAAAAAAGACTGGACATACCCCATATTGAATACCCTGGGTTGTCTACTTTGCAAATGGTATATTATCATGCTGATAATTCTCATTCCTGGGCTACATTACAATCTCAAAGGCAACATAACCGTCTGGAAAATTTCAGTGTGTATAAACTGAAAAATAAAACATGCTATATTTGACCCTGTAACTTTCCAAAACACCATATAACCAGTACATGGGGGGTATCGTTGAACTTGTGAGACTTTGCTGAATACAAATATATACTAAAAGATAACAGTATTATGACATTCACAGTTAAAATACCACGCAAAACTAAAACATTTTTTAAAAACCTAATTTCTCACACTTTTTTAGATTTTATTCATAATGAATTCTGTTTCATATATGAATAGTTCATGTGAAATGAAAGCCCTGTTTCTCCTGAATAAAATTATATATAATACGTGTGGGTGCACTTAATATAAAAAAGGTGAATTACGGTAGAACAGACATATATTGCAAATTCCGGTTTTAGTTTCAGTTTTGTTTTGATCACAACGTGTACAACTGACTTAGTCCTTATATTTCCGATGACGGTCCTGAACCGTCAGCGGTCCTTAAGGGATTAAGGAGTTAACTACAGTCATACAAGCTCTAAGTCTAGCTTTAGACCATCAGTCTGAACATATTGCTGTAAGAAGTGATAGAAATTTGGCCGGAGAACTTGATGCTTTTGCTGAAACAATATAATTTGTCAACAGAGATGTGGCATCTTTTTTGATTTTTTTATATTTTGCTTGAATGAAGGAGAGAGAAGGAGAGAAACATGAGATAAAACTACTAACTATTGTTATCAGATAAATTACAGTGCCCTACTTAGTGTTTTAGGAATACATTTTTAGCAGACAATAAATGTAAAACTGAGAAAATGACATGCTTCTAAATTCATGATACCAGTTTTTGAATATATTTCTAGTTGCATGGCAACAAGATCCCTAACTTCATAAAAGAGGATGCTGTTACAATGGCTCCAAGTATGACATAGAATAATGCACTATATATAGGGAAAGACTTTGGGATGCAAACATTTCTGCAGGTATCATGCACCACTTTTTACCTATACATCTATCTCTGTGTACCTTCAGTACAACAGTATGGAATGAAAAACATGTGTAAGAAATACTTCCCTGATACAGCATTTAACAGGGAACTATAGTCACTAAAACAACTTTAGCTTATTAATGAAGCAGTTTTTATGTATGGATTATACCTCTAAAGTCACACTGCTCAGGGGATATGATAACATTATGGAAATATATCCAGGGCCAATACAAACAATTGTGTGGAAATCTATTCACAAACAGGACTTAGGACACAAGGTCATGCGTTTAGACTGGAAGAAAGAAGATTTAGTGTAAGGCAAGGGAAAGGTTTTTTTACTGTAAGAACAATAAGGATGTGGAATTCTCTGCCTGGAGAAGTGTGTTTTCTCTGCCTGAAGAAGTGTTTAAACAGCAACTAGATGAATACTTGCAAAAACAGAATATTCAAGGATATAATCTTTCAATATGGAGTAATAGCTTCTTGATCCAATGATTAATATGACTGCCATTCTGGGGTCAAGAGGGATTTTTTTCCTAGTTTGTTGCAAAATTGGGAGTGTTTCCAACAGTTTTTTGCCTTCTTTTGGATCAACAGCAAAAAACAAATGTGAGGAAGGCTGAACTTGATGGACACATGTCTCTTGTCACCCTTAGTAACTATGGAACCTGCGCACTATCCAAAATCTGTATGTACATTTAAATAACTGAAGAATTTTTAGTATCGCTCCAATGCGGTAGCAATTACTATACTACATGTCAACCCCAATACATACAGTAAAAACCAAAGAAAAAGTTACTTGCACACTATTCCAAATCCCTGTGTACATTTATATAAATGGAGATTTTTAGTTTAACTCCAATGGCCATTAGATATAAACCCACCTGCCACGTCAAGGCAAACCTCTTAGGTTGGTCCTACACTAACAATTCGCCTTACTGTCTGCACGTAACAGGTAAAACCTCTAAGAAGACAAAGGGGTAATTTTTATGAACTCCTACATACTTATTAACTCTTAATAGTACACACATTAGGTGGGCGGCAGTATTGAAGTTAATATTTTCAGTAGCCACCCTTGAATTGTGGGAATTTGAGTGCAGGGCTTAAATTTGTGTGTTTGTATTTGCTTTAGTAGTTTACAACCATGTTACGGTGCGGCTGCATAGTCATGTGTGGTTTGAATCCTGATCAGACCACCTTGCCAGTAAGTGTCCTTGTTCAAGACACTAACGATACCTAACCACCTACTTCAAATCCTCGTAGATTGTAAGCTTGCTTGAGCAGAACCTTCTTTACCTCTAAATATCTCCATTCTATGATTGTAAAGCACTGTGGAATATGTTGGCGCTTTATCAATAATATCTATAACATTTTGATAATTATGTCATTTTCCCTCTTTTTTCTGTGACGTTTCTCTGAGTAAATCTCAATTAGTATTCCAGAAGTAGAATGACGGTCTCTAATTCTGTGAAACCGGGACTGTACTTTATACTGGTGACATTTGTAATGTGGTAAAAACAATATATAGATAACTTTCACTATATGGTATTGCTGTGACAGGTGCACTTAGCATATTGAGTTCATGATCTCTACACTACAATCCTTCTAGCAAAATGTGATTGCTTTTGTTTTCCAAGCACTGTTGAAGGACAACTATCATCTTTTTTAATATCATATTCATGTCATCATTTTTTTTTTCAAGAGAAATAGATATTTTTTAAGTGAAGTAAATGAGAAATCCCTACCTACATATTATTGGCTTATATATTGCCAACAATATGTTTTTAGAAGAGTTTAATGTGCCTTAATACCCCAACATTGTGTTACATGATTGGAAACTCTCAAAAACTAAATTTGTTTATTGCAAACATTTTATTTGGAAGACACAAACACTAGCTACTAACTTTAACCTTGTAGGAAGCATCGGTTAGTGTTCAAACGAAAAGAAAATGGTCTAGATTAAAAATTATTTTTCTTATGTAGAGCATTGACTTAAAGACAGAGAGTTGTCATTAATGGTAAATTGGTGGTGTCCCTCAAGGTTCTGTTCTGGGATTGCCTCTATTTAACATATTTATAAATGAACTTAAAGTAGGCATTGGAATAGCCTTCCAGCTGAAGTGGTAGAGGTTAACACAGTAAAGGAGTTTAAGCATGCGTGGGATAGGCATAAGGCTATCCTAACTATAAGATAAGGCCAGGGACTAATGAAAGTATTTAGAAAATTGGGCAGACTAGATGGGCCGAATGGTTCTTATCTGCCGTCACATTCTATGTTTCTATGTTTCTATGTTACAGTGTTTGCAGATGACACAAAACTCTGTAATGTAACACAATGTGAGCAGGATGTTACTTCGCTGCAAAGGGATTTAGTTAGATTGGGGAACTGAGAACTCAAATGTATTTATTTATAAAATATTTTACTAGGAAAGATACATTGAGATTCCTCTCGTTTTCAAGTATGTCCTGGGTACAGATGGAATTTAATTTAGATAAATACAAAGTTATGCACGTCGGGGTAATGAATGCACAAGCAACTTACACCCTAAATGGTAAAGGGATATCAACACACAAGAAGGATTTGAAAATTGTTATAGACAACAAAAAAGGCAACAATGTGCAATGTCAACAGCAGTGGCTAAGGCCAGCAAGGTATTGCCATGTATAAAACAGGGCATTAATTCTCAGGATGAAAATATAATTTTGCAACTTTATAAGTCAATGGTAAGATCACACCTGGAATATGCTGTGCAATTTTGGGCACCGGTTCTAGGAAAAGTGCAGATGCAGGCTGCAAAATTAATAAAATGAATGGAACATTTAAGTTATAAAGAAATGTTAACAAATTTAAACCTCTGTAGTTTAGAAAAACAGCCCTCAGAGGGGATATGATAGCATTATACAAATATATTCGGGGACAAGAAAAACCATTGTCTGGTAATCTATTCATAAACAGGACAATAAATAGGTAATGAGGTCACACGTTTAGACTAGAAGAGAGTAGATTTAGTCTAAAGTAAAGGAAGGTATTTTTTTTTATAGTAAGAACTATAAAGATGTGGAATTCTTGCCTGAAGAAGTGGTTTTATCGGAGTCCGTACAGATGGTTAAAGAGCAACTGGATGCATACTTGCAAAAACATAATATTCAGTAATATATTTTTAAATTTGGGGGATAATATATTTGGGGGATAATAGCTTCTTGATCCAAGGATAAATCTGACTGCCATTCTTTTCAATGCTTCAAACTGTTTTTTTTTTCTTCTTTTAAATCAACAGCAAAAAGAGATGTGAGGAAGGCTGAACTTGATAGACACACATCTCTTTTCAGCCTATGTAACTATCTAACAATGTAACTATCATCTAGAAGGAGAACCTAAGCCTAGAGCAGGATATGCAAACTTCAGTACTCCAGATGTTGTGGACTACATATCTCCTTTTATAATGCTTTTTGCATTATAGCTGTCAGAGCATTATGTGAGATATAGTCCACAACATCTAAAATTCCAAAGGTTGCCTACCACTGGCCTAGGGCTCATACAAATCCAAAATATCTCTGACTTGAGGACACAAATCATCAAATAGCAAAATCAATCCTGTGATGCAATCTCGTGAAGCAGCTTGTTGGCTCATAATGTCAACCTGAAGTTTGATTGCGAACTGAGACCCTTGATAAAAAACCTACCTCCACTGAAAGCAGATACCCTTTTCTTCACCAACGTATGGCACCACACCACAACCTTCTGAATTTGTATGGAACTTTTATTTAAGAAATTCTCCTGGTGTGTCTACCTAGTCTAATTCAATCTAATTCAATGTTCTTTTATGATAAGCATCAACAGTGTTCAGTATCATCAATTTGGGCATAATGACTCTAAACTGGAAGATCTTTGATTTTGGGAGGTCTTCATGAGGAAGGGCATCAAGTGGCTGCCGGTCTAACAACTACTAGATGAGTGTTCTCTAGTAAATGAGATTGAGAATAATTTAGAGGATGCTGAGACACATTCACTTGATAATTGAGCTCTTACCCAGTCTCTCGCTACATATACATAACTGTGATATAAAGTCTGGACAGAGAACTGTATTCTTTAGCATTTTATTATTCTTTAACGCCTTAATTAATTTAGTATGCTCTAATTTGGAACAATGTTAACAACCACTACTTCTTTACATTCAGGAGAAAAGTCATCTTGGAGAAAGACCACTAACAACTGGGAAGTTGCTTTCAAAGTTTCATGTTCGCAATAAAACACCACTCAGTATGTTCAAGCTAGGTTTGGTTAAGATATAGTACTTTTATTATATAAGTATTAAAAGCATTTATTACACAAAAACTAAAATACACCTAATTGAAACGAGTCAGGCCTGTTGGGTCATTTTCTTCTGATTTCTTTTCATTTTTGATTGGTTGTATGTTTTGTGCTCTACTTAACTATAGTAATCAGGGGGCTATAAAATGTTAGTCCTCCCCTTTTATTATGGTAGAAGAGAATTACAAAGGTATTGGGGAGCCAACAATGAAACTGTTAATTATATATACATGTTTACTTTTTTTAAAAATATAATGTAATACGCTTATTTATTTTAATGAAAGTAAATCAGTATAAAGAAGTTGAAAGCACTGGAATAAATCTATACTATCTCTCTCATCATATTTTCTTTACATTACTTTATTGAATATGGCATTTAAAGATATCTTTATTTAACCCCTCAATGACCAAAAACGTATCAGGTATGTCGTTTACGACCTCAGACGTACCTAATACTCCCACAGCAAATTTGAGCACCAGAAACAATCATGATCGCTTCCAGCCACTCTATTGCTACTGCAGTGATGCCTCTATGTCGAGGCATCCTGCAATACACCTCATTACTGCCGGGCCACTTGGTGCTCCACGTGGTGCCCGGCGGTGAGGCAGAGCATTGGAAGCCATTAGGCAGGCTTTCGATGCTCTGCCTGTCTGCTGAGTACCTTGAGGGGTTGAGGCCCTTAGTGAAGATTAAAACAAAGTAAAAAATTTATAAAAAATAGATGTAAATCTCCCCCCAGGACCTCGGATGTACGAAAAATGCAGAAAAATACATGAAGACTAATTTTCAAACAGTCCTGTTCACTGATGAGTGCCGTGCAACCCTGGATGGTCCAGATGGATGGAGTAGTGGATGGTTGGTGGACAGCCACCCTGTTCCAACAAGGCTGCAATGTCAGCAAGGTGGTGGTGGAGTCATGTTTTGGGCTGGAATCATGGTAAGAGAGCTGGTCGGCCCCTTTAGGCTCCCCAAAGTTGTAAAGATGACCTCTGCAAAGTATGTGGAGTTTCTGACTGACCACTTTCTTCCCTGGTAAAGAAGTACTATGCTTACTGTAATAAAATCATCTTCATGCATGACAATGCACCATCTCATTTTGCAAAGAATACCTCTACATCAATGGCTGCTATGGGAATAAAAGGAGAGAAAGTCATGGTGTGGCCTCCATCCTCCCCTGACCTCAATCATTTTGAGAACCTTTGGAGCATCCTCAAGCAAAAGATCTATGAGGGTGGGAGGCAGTTTACATCCAAACAGCAGCTCTGGGAGGCTATTCTGACATCTTGCAAACAAATTCAAGCAGAAACTGTCCAAAAACTCAAAGTTCAATGGATGCAAGACTTGTGAAGCTGCTATCAAATAAGGGGTCCTATGTTAAAATGTAACGTGACCTGTTAAAATGTTTTAAAAGTTAAAATGTTGTTATAAGTTTGATTGAAATAGCTTTTGATTTCAGTAAATATGCTGTAAACACAACAAATGACAATTTTCAGTTCTTTACAACCTATAAAGTGTTTTGAAACGTACTGTGCGTAATAATTTGGAACAGTGTATTGTAACTTTTTATGTTTAAAAAAAATACTGTTATCATTAGGAGGTTTGTTCAATAAAATTTGAATTGTACTCTTAATAGTTGATAACATGAGAATTTTGCCGACTGTTATTTACATCAATTATTTAGGTAAATGAGAAAAATATCATTTGCGTAATAATTTGGAACAGGGTATATATATATATATAATAACTACATATATTGTATATATATATTATTATAAAAAATAAATAATAATTAACTAAAATATATTTAAAAACAAAATTGTAAATGTAAAAAAAATTATGTGTGTGTATATATATATATATGTATATATATATATATATATATATATATGTGTACTTTTATTCTAACTGTATTTTGATATTAATTGATATATATATATATATATATATATCAAAAAACGCTTAGAATGAATTTATATATATATATATATACATATCGCTTAGAATGAAATTATATATATATATATATATATATATATATACATATCAAAATATGCTTAGAATGAAATTATATATATATATATACATATATATGTATATATATACATATATACATATATATACATATATATATATATATATATATATATATATATTATATATGTATATATTCATTCTAAGTTTATTTTGATATGTATATATATATATATATATATATATATATTAATTAATATCAAAATACAGTTAGAATAAAAGTACATATATATATATATATATATATATATTAATTAATATCAAAATACAGTTAGAATAAAAGTATATATATATATATATATATATATATATATATATATATATATACATAATTTTTTTTTAATTTACAAAAAAAATTTTAAATATATTTTTAGTATATATATATATATAGAAATGTAGTAATGATAGCACTCCAAGAACTTCAAAGAAATATATTGTGAAAAAACTTTTCTTTTATTCAGGCATCTGCCAGTAGTAGATCAACGTTCCAGTTCTCTAATGGAACTTTTGTCAGGATACAGTGCAGTACAAACAACAGTGCTTATATAACATACATACACATTAACATAATCAAAACAATGTATACAAGCTGTACTTACAATTGACCCTAGGAGTGTTAGCAGCTGGTGTGAATAAAATCGTTAATGACTCACACTCAGACTTAGACTCAGTTAATAGCCATCAATGTATTTAAAGGTACAGACCAAGTGGAAAATGTTGGTCATGTAGAAGAGCCCATGGGATAGTGTGTTTAGTAAGGGCATATAATAGAAGAAGCTCTATAAACAAGACATATGGTATAGGGAATGCAAATGATAGTCCAGTTGGAAGTATTAAACAAAAATAAACAATAATAAACAATACACATGGTCAGTAGCAGTAGTGTTAAAAGAATAAATCATATATAGTATTGGTCATATAGATACAAGCTGACTGCAGCAAATGCAATAGTTGCCAATAATAAAAATAAGTATAAATATAAAGCATGTACCCAGGATTGTAGTTAACCTGTTGAAGAAAATATATGTTCATGGCATGAGTACAGTGAGTTACTGATTCACTGCATACTGCCCGATCAATGGTGCAGAATACTAGTACAGAGTATGTTAACAAAAATGCTGGATATAGTTGATGTATCGTAGGAATATTCCCAGGGAGTACTTTTCGTTGAGTCCTTTGGGATGTACCGTGTCGAGAGTTCTTATCCAGAAGAGTTCTTTCTGTAATAAAAGTTTTTTGCGGTCACTGCCCCGTATGGGTAAGGGTATGTGGTCGATAGCCAGGAATTTCATACTCGGTAAAGGATGATTATGCTCGAGGAAATGTTTTGCCACTGGTAAGTCTGAACCATTGTCTCTATAGGCCACCCGAATGCTGGAGCGGTGGTTGTGGATCCTTTCACGCAGTGGGAGGTCTGTCTTTCCTATGTACGAAAGGCCGCAAGAGCACATCAATTTGTAAATGACAAAGTCACTCGTGCATGTCAGGTGGTGGCGGAGAGTGAATTTCTTCCCTGTGTGGGGATGTGTGAATGACTTACTTGGGATCATGTGGCTGCAAGTCATGCAGCCCAAGCATCTATAGCATCCAGTGTTCAGATGTTTTGATTGAGGGTTGTAGCAGTGGGTAAGGTCTGTTTTGACCAACAGGTCCCTTAGGTTTCTTCCTCTGCGATAGCACATCATAGGGGGATCTTTGAAAGCTTGTGGGAGAGACTCATTATTTCTCATCATTCTCCAGTTGCGGTCCAGTGATTCCTTAAGATGGTGTGACATAGTGGTATATGTGGATGGGAAGACAAGTCTTTCACTATTTGGGGGTTTTGCTATCTGTGTCTCATAACACTTGTCCAAAGCCGTCTGCAAAATATTGTTGCTGTAGCCCCTGACTTTAAACTTGTCCCACATTTGTTGTAGCTGAGTGTGGGTGTTGCTGGTATTGGAATTGTTGTGTATCACCCTTAGGAACTGAGAATAGGGCAGCGAGTTAATGAGATGTCTTGGATGATGGCTGGTTGCGTGCAAGAGGGTATTTCTGTCTGTTGGCTTGCTGAAGAGAGTATAGGCTATGGTGTTATTTTCTTTGTAGAGACGTATGTCCAGTAAGTCAGCCGTGTAAGGATCCATTGTCATGGTGAGTTGTACCGGGGTATCAAGTTGGTTAATAGTCTCAAGCATTTGTCTGATGGAATCCGGTGTGCCATTCCATATCATGATGATGACATCGATGAATCGTCTGTAAAAAGCAATGTTGGCTTGAAAGGGGTTTAGGATGTTCTCCTGCTCGAAGATGTACATGTAGCCATTTGCGTACATGGGGGCCATGGCTCTGACTCTTGTCCTGTATCCTGTGACTCTGACTTTGTGTCCTGTGACTCTGTATCATGTGTCTCTGGTCCTGTATCCTGTGACTCTGTATCCTGTGACTCTAGCTTTGTATCCTGTGACTTTGGTCCTGTATACTGTGACTCTGTATCCTGTGAGTCTGGCCTTGTATCCTGTGACTCTGTATCCAGTGACTCTGGCCTTGTATCCTGTGACTCTGTATCATGTGTCTCTGGTCCTGTATCCTGTGACTCTGTATCCTGTACCCTTTGTATCCTGTGACTCTGGTCCTGTATACTGTGACTCTGTATCCTGTGAGTCTGGCCTTGGATCCTGTGGCTCTGTACCCTGTGACTCTGGCCTTGGATCCTGTGACTCTGAATCCTGTGACTCTGCTCCTGTATACTGTGACTCTGTATCCTATGACTCTGGCCTTGTATCCTGTGACTCTGTATCATGTGTCTCCGGTCCTGTACCCTGTGACTCTGTATCCTGTGACTCTAGCTTTGAATCCTGTGACTCTGGTCCTGTATACTGTGACTCTGTATCCTGTGACTCTGGCCTTGGATCCTGTGACTCTGTATTCTGTGACTCTGGCCTTGGATCCTGTGACTCTGTATCCTGTGACTCTGGTCTTGCATCCTTTGATTCTAACCGTACATCCTGTGGCTCTGGACTGAGTCCTGTCTATCTCCTATGCTACTTACCTGGTCCTGCCCAGCATACTCTACTTAACTCAGAAAGACTGCACCCTGATACACAGCCTGCACCTCCTGTGCTGGACCTGGGTCTACTGTATAATTGATATTGGCATTGTAGTAATACTGTGTTTTGTTTGGTTACCTTGTATCATATTTGTTTATTTCGATTATACATATTTCTGCACTCATTCCTTGTGGTTGTCTGTTATTTTCTCTGCGGGGTTACATACATAGTTACATAGCTGAAAAGAGACTTGCGTCCATCAAGTTCAGCCTTCCTCACATTTGTTTTCTGCTGTTGATCCAAAAGAAGGCAAAAACAAAAAGTTTGAAGCACTTGCAATTTTGCAACAAACTAGGAAACAAAAATCCTTCTTCACCCCAGAATGGCAGTCAGATTTATCCTTGGATCAAGAAGCTATTACCCTACATTAAAAAATTATATCCTTGAATATTCTGTTTTTGCAAGTATGCATCTAGCTTGCTGTTTGAACATCTGTATGGACTCTGATAAAACCTCTTTGTCAGGCAGAGAATTCCACATTCTTATTGTTCTTACGGTAAAAAATCCTTAGACGAAATTTTCTTTCTTCTAGTCTAAACGCATGACCTTGTGTCCTATGTAAAGTCCGGTTTGTGAATAGATTTGCACACAATGGTTTGTATTGGCCCCGGGTTCCTGTTCTTAAAGCACCCGTTCCTACCCTGACATTCACATAGTTTAACCACGTTATTCATTTTTACAATTTGCATTAAAATAATATTCTAAGCATCAAAACAAAACGAGTATAAACATTTTTTTTCATGTATTTTGCAGTATGAAATTCAGTCCATCAAACCTCACTCACCTGTGCTGCATGAATGTCCTATGGGAGGAAGTTACAGTTATTAACTTCCTCCCAGTTCTAACTGCAGATAGAGGGGCTCGGCAATGCTGTTAATGGTCCACAGTGCATGGACCATCGAGTGGCCCTAAGTGCATGGACCACCTGATGGGCCCCCTCAGCATGCAGACCCTGAAACAGCCACACCGGCTGTACCATCAGAACTTCCACCACTGTACTAACATTTCAGACCTTGTGTGAAATATTGCACTCTGAATGCTGTCTAAATCCTTTAATTTCCCAAATATTTTATAAATGATGAATAAATAAGTGAAAAATATATATTTTTTCATTATGCTTGTCTAGAAAGCAACCTATACACAAATTCTGTGTGTTACGATCCATTTATATGCTAGCTATACATCCCTTGCTTGAAACAAATGTTATGCTAACATTTTTTTATATCAAAAAGTGCTCGGTAGTGAAGAGGAACACTATTTATTTAAATCATTAAACTTTCCACCATGAGGATTAAGCCATCCCTAGTAGATTATGGAACACATTGTACTAGTATTTCCTATTTTATTCATTTTAAGTTATTGGCTGAAAGTCATTTTCTTATACCAAACATTTTCTTTTTTAAATGCAAATTCAGCAAAAAAAGTCTACGTAAATATACGAGCATACAGGTTCCTTTTCTTGTTTCCGACTACACAAAAAGAGCTCACATATTTTTGTAAATCAGTAAAAGAATACAGATGCCACATGTTCTCATTTATCTCTTCACTTCAGAGTGCTCTTTATATTTAGAGTACAGTGAGGAATTTAAGACATTACAAACAGCACAGTAATTTTAATGTAAATATATGCTAGAGCTTATCTTTTTTACTCACCTGCTTGCATTCCTAATTGTCTAGAGAGAATCGGAGTGCTCAGATATCCGGCAGCTATGTTATAAGTGGTTTACGATGATGCAACTTTTTTTTTCAAATAACATAAAAGAGACAATAAGAGCATTGTAAGTAATAAAAGTTTTTTTAAAGAGACTGAAATATATGTAAACTGGCAAAGAGAGGTGAGAATAGATACACACATTTAAGCAGAGGTTCTTAACCCTACCATTGGATTAGAACACAAAACGGGGTCCCATCTTATTTTCTTGGATCTCCGCTGGTAAAAATGGACACGTTATATTCATCAAGCCCCAGGTAACTGCCAACAAGAGACAAGCTTAATTAAGATATTTTGTTAAATTTATTATTTTAAACATTTATTAATTTTAAAGATTACTTGCCATGACAGATATAAATGAATCTTAAATAAATTCAATCTATACATTGTGTTTGAAAAATTATTTGCAAAAACCTAGATATCTCTAAAGTAAGAAATTAAAATCAGTACTTTGCTCTAAGTAAGTTCAATCTGTGCCCAACCTGTGCAGATCAGCACAGGGGTAAGAAGGCTGTACTCTGCATGTCAATTATCAAGGGAGCCCTACTTCACTGCTTGAATTCAGCCAAAAAGAAAGCAATGTCTTCAAGGAGAAGTAGGGAGGAGGGGCAAGTTCTGTATGAAAGCAGTATGGAGATGAGAGAAAAAGTCAGGATTATTTATTGCAGCGGCTTTGGACCTGCAGTCTGAGAATGGACAGAGAGAACATATGTTTTATTTACACAAAGCCATCATAAAGTTTTGGGAACTTTTAACCTGTTATGGGAAGCAAGTCTGTGCTTCACAAACAAGGTTATGCAACAGAGGTGTCTTGGAGCAAGTAATACTCACTGAAAATATTATTGATGCTTTCAGCAGAAGACAGGGGTAATGGAAATAAATTAAAATATCAGCTTTTAGGTGGCCGGCAGATGCATGTTGCATTAAATGTTGTTTTTTGATGTTTCTAAGTGACTGAATTCATTTTATTCACACACCTATGCCAATATGTAAGAGGAGGCAACTCAGTGTATTCAAGAAATGCCACATAAGCTGACCCTTCAATCGAGAAATTTAACCTGACTCTTCAACCAACACATTTTGGTGGCCTACTAGCAGGAATGGTGCGGGAGAAGTGGCCACTCTCCTGTCGCTTTTACTTGCTGTGATCCAAATTAGTGTTCCCTCCTGCTTTGGACCAGTGGGAGTTATCCTGGTCCCATGACATCATCCCTCTGATAGTTGATACTTTCACTGACTGATCCATTCAGATGGTGAATACTGCGGTCAGTTTCATGAGAACAATATGTACCTTATATTAGCTGAACTGTATATTTGCAACATTTCTATCCTGCATGGTGAACAGGCATGGAAGACTGCTGACACCCCCAAGTTATGACCACATTGCAGATATGGCACCTACTAGCCAGTACCAATGAATTGCTACTGAATCAGCCTGTGGGAAAGAAACTCCCTTATGTCTATCTATATCGTGGGTTTATAAATACACTGGATTGAATAACGCTCCTGTGATTAGGACGGTGACTATTGTGGATTGGAGCCAGGCAGGGGACCACAGACATGATGTTCTCCTATCCATCCTCAACCAAGATGTGTTACAAAAGCTGCAGGGGAGTCAAAGTGCAGTGCCCTTCAGCATCTCTTTGAGTAACAGGATATTCTCTGCCCAGGTGGGCTAAAGCACAGTGTGTCTAAATACTTCCTAGAAACATACAATTCTTAACTGTTTTTAAATCTGCTGCTATGTGTGTTTTTAACTTGTGTTTTTATGTAATATATCTATACCTTTTCCTTCTTTATTCTATTGTTTTTTTAAACTATTTATATTACTTCATATCCCTCTTTTATATATCTGTATTTTTGGTGACAATAACAACCTACTACTTATGCAAGTGCAAATACTATGTGCCAAAAATTGGTAATATAAAATCAATAAAACTTCCATTCAGCAATGAATGCACCCCGAAGATTTCCTCTAATCTTCAACCACAGACATAAAACAAGAAAGTAGGGATGATTTTCCTAGGGGAAATAAAAAAGGCACAACATAGTGTTTAGCTGTGTATAAACCTTTGTAAAAAAAAGTTCAATTTTCCACTCACACTTTTAATGCCAAATTCAAGCTTTCAGATAATCTTTAAAAAGATCACTCGCTTGCTTTAGAACCTTGACAGTCTCGGGATCATTTATTTACTAGGGACTACAGAACTGACAACAAATCCATGCTTTTGACTTGCTTTAAAATGACATGTAAGTGAATAAATTTGTTATGCACTTTATTTTCAAACCTTAACTACAATTTTTTTGCACTTTCTCTTCCCATATATGATCCTGAGACTGTCAAGGTGCTGAAACAAGAGAGTAATTTCTTTAAAGATCATCTTAAAGCTTGAAGTTGGCATTAAAAGTGTGAGCGGCCAAAATGAACTTTTTTTTAACAAAGATTTAAACACAGTTAAACACTATGTTGTGCCTTTCTTATTTCCCCTAGCAAAATCACCCCTATTTTCTTGTTTTTTATCCCTCGTTTATGCCTGTCAATGTGTTACCCATATTTAACATTGTGCCTATGGATTTAATTGGACTTATGGTGTCTGTGGAGAGTATGGGATCCCTTAGGAATACTGATTAGACTTGTTGGGAGGAGATATCATGATGTGATCGATGCTACAGGGAGCACATATGCAGCCATGTTGGAGGTGGAGAGATCATCTACATCATATTGCTGCAACCGAAAACACATCATAGGAAGTTGACGCGAGGCCATATTAGATGTGGAAGAATGCTGGTAAAGATGTGTGGCCATCTTTGGAAGGCTTTCGTATATGGAACTGTATAGGAAATTAACCTTCCACCATATTGGATGGGGCGGAAAGCCCAGGAACTTGACCATGTTTGACAACAGACAATTAATACACCTGGACTTAATAAAAAGGTTGTTTAGGGGGTGTATATTTATATATATGGCTGTATGGGTAGTGTTTTATTCAAATTAACTTGAGGAAGACCCTTGGTTTGATTGAAACGTGTTGTGCTCATTATATTTGTTTATTGATTACTATTGCATTCTGGGAAGACCTGTTGTTTGAAGCTTCAGCAACTGTGACTACTGATATGCCATTACAGTGTAGAGCCCACTTATAATGGCTCTTAAATCTGTGAATGTTCCAAGTTATCTCTCTATTTCATAATATTGTAACATATTGCACTATGTTGTTTTTTGTTTTTTTTTTGTACATAAGAAATTGGTATTTTTAATTCATGTTTTCTTTATGGACATTGATGTTAAAATACTAAATCATCATTTGTTTTTTCTTGTTCAATTTTATCTTTAAGTATTGAACGTTACTCAATATTTCATTATACCATTCCTGGGGAATTACATTTTAGCCGTAGTAAACTAAATATCTTGTGAAATTCCCCTATGATTCATTCCAACTCTGTGTGCTTACTATTTTTAATTATGCAAAAGACATAGGATATCAATCTGCCTCATTTAAACTACCAACCAAATAAACCATTTACACAATAGGGAACCGTCAGTAGGGGTTAAGGCAGAGGTCCATCTAGGTCACCACTGTAAAATCTCCGTTCACCCAGGTATTCCATACGCTATCATACAGCTCAATATTACAAAGGTTAGTATATACCACTTTTCCAATCAAATTTTGCTAATTCACCTGAATTTGTATCACAGTCCGACAAGGGATTATAGATGTATTCCAGTGTCTAGCGATACAAATCTTTGCTGTCATTAGAATTTGTATCGCTAGCACATGAAAGTATTTATTATTATTATTATTAGGTAAGTCTAAATGAAAAAGAAAGGTATGAGATGTTATTCGAAAAGTAAGGCCCATAATTTTACCAATAACGTGTGCTAATTTATTTTTTAATGGCAGAAGCTTTATACAATCTCACCATATGTGTTTATGTGTACCCGGGTTTAAATTACATTGTAAACAAATATTTTGAATGCTCTTTTGAAATGTAAATACTTTTGCAGGAACCATATACCATCTGTGCAAGATCTTTATGTAATTTTCATAGATGATAATATTATGAATTTTTTTATTTTTTTTAAGCTTGAATGTTTTTGCCCACTCTTCAACTGAAAATTCAACTTCAATGTATTGTTCCCATTTCATGATACTTTTTAAATTCCCTTGGGGAGGGGGAAGGGATGGAGCAAGCCAGCCATTTATTATAAACAATTAAATATTTGCCAACCTAAAATCTAACCGCTAGATTAATAACTACATGTAACAGCAAGTACAAAATATTACAGTAGAACACTATTGATAACAATGGTAGCATATAAATAATAATCTAGTAACAGAATTAAAAAAGTCCAGTTCAATATCTTCCGCATCCCAGCTAGTACCTTTAAAGTTGTAGTGTTCCAAATTAAATGACCTTTGTGTTGCAGGGATGGACATGGCTTGGGGCCTTTAAAGCTGTTATTTACATTAGTTTTTTGCAGCCAGTGCCTATGTTTATGTATTCTTTTAGTTATGTTCTACCAGTACGATGTCTTAAGTATCTTCACCCAGAACAAAACATCTTCAGTCTTTAAGCCAGTATCTGCAATGTATTATGATATTACTCTGCAATTTCTTAAGTAGGATTTTATTATTCAATATCCTTTAAACTATGTGTTACCATATGTATATTCCATGCTTGTGGATTGAGACAGAAATAAAAAAAAAATGTTAAAAAAAAAGAGCTTTTAATAGTATTAAGGAAAGAAACACTTAATTGTATATCATGAGTCAAGGCAGATGGTTGGAAACCTGCAAAGCTATATCTGTCATAACAGGTTCACATTAAGTATATTACACTTGAAGAATGAGCCGTTAAATTAAATGTAAAATTGAACACAGGGTAAGAAGTAATTGTGGGTAGGTATTCAAAGCAAAACATTAACTACAGACTCTGTTGAGAGATTTTTATTGCCCTATTAAGAGGTAAGTGATCTGTTGGATCCTATATTATTTGTACTTAGATTATATGAAAATCTAATAAACAATGGGAAAAAAAAATTATGAAAAATGAAATGCTAGTTTGTTTTAAAAACATAATCACTTGTTGCAATCCATGAATCAAACACATTTAAATAAAATAAAGAATAAAAACAAGTTATCAAAGCAAATGTTTCCAGAAAAATAAAACTACTGGGTAGTTGGAGTAATTATACAGTGACAATATATTTTTTCATGCCAGACAGTAGTGATAAAGACAACTAATAGATTTGGTGGCAATGCTATTGAGGTATAATCTTATATGTAATCATAGCAGTAAAACTAGTAATTGAATTCACAGATCCTTAGCGTTGCATTTTAAAGAGAATAAGAACAGCTGCCTTCATTATTGAATATGTTCAGTATTTGAATTTTTAATTGCTTAAAAGTTTACTTTTTTTTTTTTACATTTGCTTTTTTTAAGCACACTGAACTACACAAAAGAGTTCCCTTTTCATGACAGTGACATCTTTACAGCATTTTAGATGAAATGTTACTGACAACAATTAATTACAAATTAGCCTTTGACCCCTGAGGTATCTCAAATCTTTTTACCTAATGTGAGTTCTTGGTTATAGTTTTTTCCGTGTCCAAGCAACAACATTGCTGGATAACCTCTTGTTTTTGTTAAGATTATTATAATTATTATAATGCCAGTATTTTTAAATGCAGTTTTTCCAAATTTTGATAAAAATCTAACTGCTGAAAGGTTGTTGTGTTGTGGCAGCCATTTTGTTTCTCTGGGCACTTATGCTATAAATTTGTACATTGCTGAATCATGCTGTGACATAGATTCCTATTGGTGCAATAGAAGTCAACTGGCCATGTGGTTCTGCAGCTATATTTTAATGTGCAACATTTGTCAAAAAACTTATCTGAAACACTTTATCAGAACAAAAGAAAACATTGCACACATGTCAACTGCAAGTTCCTCTACCATGGTTGTTTAAAGTAAGTCAATGTCAAATGTCAAAGGCATTTAACATACCCTTCAACTGTATAAATGTGCGTTTATTTCAATATTGAACAATAACACAATAAAAGCTATGATTACTCAATTGCTTAAATGTCGAATGTCACATGTGGCTCAAAGGTCACAAAGTTTAGTGGCCATTTTGAATTTGAAAAAGATTTAAATTCATACATCTTTGTAAATTGAAGAGGCCTACGTCTTCTATACATGTAGCATGAAGTTCAGAATTCCCATGGTGTTGCAGCCATTTTGTTTTTGTTTATTATATTTACAAAATAAAAAAAAGTCTTCTTCTCAAAAACTGTTAATGCAAGAGATGTGATACATTGTTTGTAGAATTATGTTAGGACCTATATTCAGATTTGTTCAGAAGTGTAAAGGCCTGTGGCTTGGCAGCCATTTTTAAATATTCAAAAACATTTCTGTATATATTTCAGTGTGCTGCTAAGTAGCTGTAATGTGCTCATCCTTATGAAGTATGAAGTCCATTTATTTTTTGGTCTGGCAGCCATTAAGGCTTATATGAAAAATTATGCAAAATGTCAAATATTTTATATAGAACGCAAAGCATTCTTATATACATCTCTATATCCAATATCTATACATGTGTTATATGCATGATCTTACTCTTGACCAACCCTAATGGTCAATTATTTGTGTAATTTAGCAGTCATTTTACAATATTAAAACATATTACAGTGTATTTTTTTAAAAATAACTATATAATAAAATCTAATTAACAAAAAATCTTTAAAACCAATGTGGTCATAAAGAGTTATGGCATACTCTGACATTGATGTTGGCAGGCGGGCATTCCCTCCAATGGCCATTGGAGCAACTAAATGACCTCCATTTGTCTAAATATACATAGGGATTAAGGAGAGAGAGCGCAGGTAACTTTTTCTTTTCTTTGGTTTTTACTATATATTGGGGCTGATGTGTACTGTAGTCATTGCTGCTGGCCCAGTAGTGATGCGAGTGAGCGCAGGACTTCTCTTTTTGTATTTGTATATACTCTGACATTTACAAGCATGATGATCTCAGCCATCGAGGCAGAGTCAGAAGTTGCCAACCATGGCAAGACCAGTTCGGCATGAGAAAAATGTGATGCAAGGGAGAATGTGGACCAAAATAGTTAAACACTATAGTGACAGGAATACATTTTTAAATGTACAAAAATGCATCCTAAGCTCAGCAATAAGTATAGTATAGTACTAGCGTTGGCAGCAATGAATATAGTACGCACCAGCCTCAATACATACAATAAAAACCAAAGACAATAGTTACTTGTGCATTATCCCAAACCCCTGTGCACATTTAAATAACTGAAGGTTTTAGTATCGCTCCAGTGGCCATTTGAATGTAAACTCACCTATCCCTTTATATCTCATTACAGATTTTTTACTTGAAGCTGAAGGACGCAAGGTGAAAGACTCACCTGGGAGGTTTGCCTTGATGTGGTAAGTGAGCTTACACTCAAGTGGCCACTGAAGTGATACTAAAAATCTTCCAGTTATTTAAATGTGCATAGGGATTTGGGATAGTGCACAGGTAACTCTTTTTTTTGTTTTTTAACAAACACTAAAATGTTTCTTTAGATTAAAGCCAGGATTCTGGATCTATCTCTTCCAATTCATCAGATTATTATTTGCTTGACTGGGAAATATCAGGTTACAATCTACAGCAGAAGAATGGCTTCACCTGCATACTGATTGGGAAAATTTGCAAATTTGTAACGGTGCTCAATACATTTCACATATATATATATAATACACAGCATCATAAGCAAGTGTTCCCTCTAAAATCAAATATCTGGGGGATTCTGTATAAAATCCTTCTTTATAATTTCACCAATTAAAGTCTAGTAATCTATTTATTCCGTTGGATAAATCCACCACATCTTACTAGTGAGAAGGTCTAGACTGTAAGTTCGTTTGAGCAGGGCCCTCATCTACCTATTGTTTTGGTGTCAGTGTGTAATTGTCTCATTTATTGTAAATCCCCACCCCCCCTTTCATAATATTGTAAAGCGTTGCAGAATTAGTTGGCGCTATATAAATACCAATAATAATAATAATAATAATGTGATTTATCAAACATGGTTTACAGATTTCCAAATGCTCAATGCAGAAGTCTATTAGCCCGCTCACTAACAGGTTATTTGAAATATAAGCATACTTTATGTTTGCTATTATGTACTTCTGTGAGAGTGAATAAATCTGCACATTATTCTTTGCTTTTATTACATTCTTGGTGCATTGTATCTCTCTTCCATTATACTGCATTGGACTGATTAAAGGACCACTATAGTGCCAGGAAAAAAAATCTGGCACTGTAGGGTCTTTGGGTCCCTCCCACCCTCTTGGCCCCCCTCCCGCTGGGCTAAAGGGGGAGGAAGGGGTTAATCTCTTACCTTTCTCCAGCACAGGGCTCCTTCGGCACTGGCGACTCTCCTCTTTCTTATGACATCATCGGCTGAATGCGCATGCTCGGCAAGAGCCACACTCGCATTCAGTCAGTCCATAGGAAAGCATTTCCTGCTTTCCTATGGATGCTGGCGTCTTCTCACTGTGAAAATCACAGTGAGAAGCGCGGAAGCGCCTCTAGCGGCTGTCAATGAGACAGCCACTAGAGGCTGGATTAACCCATATGTAAACATAGCAGTTTCTCTGAAACTGCTATGTTTACAGCAGGCGGGGTTAACCCTAGATGGACCTGGCACCCAGACCACTTCATTAAGCTGACTTGGTCTGGGTGCCTATAGTGGTCCTTTAAGTAAGTTGGAAATCTGTGAAGGCATCTGTGTTTGTATGCTGTCTTGAAGAGTCTGGTGATCTACTTATCCAGTTCCAACTTAAGTAGAGGTTACTTGCTCTCTCTGAATCTTGGAAGCTGCAATCTTGAAGAACAGGTTAGCAAGCTCATTGGCTGAGAGAGAGCACTAATTAGGTGACATTGTATGCTAATTTGCTGGCCCTGGCATACTCTGCAGGGCTTAGCTAAGAGTGTACCAGGAACAGTGCCTTCCTTGACAATCCCATTTTAAAAAGTAAAGTCATTATAGTAGTCAACTCCTCTATGACAGCTCTGTCTCTTTAATAAGCTAAGCCTTGCAGTGCAGGACTTAGTTCATTGGATGAAAGTCATCATCTGATGCTGTCAGCAAATGAGCTGGCCCTGCATAGAAGGGCTTGGCTCTGAGCAGTTAATGGAAGCTATATGCAGAAGTTCTCAATCTACTTACCATGGGTCCAGAAGGGTACTGGTCACTTCTTTTACGTGAGTAGTACATGCATAGAGGAAGTGACTGGTGCCTTTATGGATGCTAGGTAAATTGTTGGCAAACCATTAGCAAATGGTTTAATAACTACTTACATTAGTTTGGTGCCAGGTCACTCCTATGACCTGGCACCAAACCTATTCTCCTATTCTATGCAATCATAATGTGTTACATAGAACAAAAGTACTAATAAGACCCTAGGTTTTAAGGAGTTCCTTCCTTTACATAACTCCATTCCTGTTCTCTTACCTGTTTTTTACCTCCACTTTTACCTTTCAGTTCTGCGTATGAATGTTACTGAGATTCAGTCATCAAAACAATGGATCACTAATGTTAACTTGCTGACTACCTGTAGAATTTTTAAAGCATTTAAAAATGACAAAAAGAACAGCAGTAAACCTTTTTTTGATTAAGAAAACATGGAAACAATCAGAACATATATTATGAATGCAATCAAGAAAAACAAAAGTGTTTGGCAATCAGTCTACATTTGTCGTCACAGAAAAGCTCAAAATCTGGTTACATAGCATATCTTTTTTTCAACACCATGTGCTCTGGATCTTCAATCACAAAAATGATTAAGCAGTCAGAATCATTTCCATTGTCTTTATAATTTGACATTGTGTTCTCCAACTATTTAATGGAACACTATAGAGTCAGGAGAGCAAAAAAACAAGATGCAAGAGAGTGCTGAGGACGGACAACAGCTCAATTAGCCTGCCCTTCGGTGGATCCCCGCTCAGTTCTTAAGCTGGTTTTAGCTCATCTTGTGCCATTACAAAGAGGACCAGACCATGCATCTCAGAACGATTCCACCCAAAAGGGCAGAACAGATGCAAAATACAGGCCGGCTCTCTCTGCACGAGAGATACAGCAATCACAGACGATCGTTTCAGCCTTTTTAGGCGTCAGTGAGGCATAGCTGATATCTCTCTAGGCACCGTGAGGAATAGCAATCTGTATTTCTAATGCCATAGTGTTAAAATTGTGATTTAAACCCTTGTCACCTCTTTCCCTCCTCCCCCCCGCCACTCATAAATATGGTGAAGACACACCTTATTTCAGCAGCACACAGGTCTGCTGGTGCTGACTCCGCCCTTACCCAGCATCCTGTTTGACATCATCATCAGAAACTAGTGGATTGGCTGATTGGCGGGGTTGTGGTCTGGTCAATAAGCATCTCCTCATAGAGATGCATTGAACCAATGCATCACTATGGGGCAAGTTCAACATCTCCATTCAGAACATTGTGCAGCACTGCCCCAGGAAACACCTTTAGTGGCCATCTGAGGAATGTTTACAGTTTAAAAAGGCAGTGTTTATTGCAAAAAGCCTGCAGGTACTGACTATACTCACAAGAACAATTACATTAATCCTACATCTTAATGTAGTTGTTCTGGTAAGTATAGTGTCCCTTTAACATGAAAATCATTGTATACGACTAAAAAAACAAGGAATAATGTATTGAAGTTTAAGAATTGAATTACAATTTAAAATAAGAAATGTTTTATAATAAAAAATTAAACATTTAACACTAGTTAATAGTGATTTGAAATGTTTTATTCAATGGTTTAAGTTCCAGAGAAGAGACAGTTCCTGTTTTAAATGTCATCATTAGTAGTTTCTTTACAATATGTAAGTGTGCCTTTTTATAATGTAATAGTGTGATCGTCTGATACATCTTGTTCATTCTGCTTCACAATTGGCTGCTCTTTTGTTTGTGTTTTGTCTTTATATAACATATGTTTCCTACTGATCTTCAACCTCTTCCCGATGAAGGAGAGCTTTAAAGCCATAGGGCAGCATAGTATGCCCTAACTATCAGGCTCTACCCCAGTCCATATACTTACCCTCTGTGGCGATCGGGGGACTACCTGAAAACCAAGGAAATTCCGTTGCAGCCAATCCCCCAAGATCACGATGGCACAGTGATCACCTGACTTAGATCGGCGTGATTGACAGATTGCCTTGGTTGTCAGGCAGATTCCCCAACAGAGAATTAATAAAAACAAATAAAAAAAGGAAGAAATACACACTTAAAATTATATTATTATTTATATATTATTTATAGTATAATTATGAATTATTTTTACATAATTATGTGCTTTTATTAATTATACATTGAGGGACCTGCCTGACAACCAAAGTCTAGAGAATTTAATTTGCAAGCACTATATTTGACACTGTAACTTTCCAAAACCCCATAAAGCCTGTACTCATGAGACATTGCTGACCACAAATATGAGTGTTTAAGAGCAGTAACATGTATTATAATTATGATATTATCTGCAGTTGTTGTGAGAAAAATGTTAAAAACAAATATGAACACTAAATTTGGCCAGGGATTAGACTAAGTGGCTACTAAAAAACACTGGACATACCCCATTTTTTTTACCCCATTTTTAATACCCTGGGTTGTCTACGATTGCAAATGGTATGCCATGATGGAGGTCATTTTAATACTGGTCTGCCATACGGTCTCAAAGGCAACATAGGCCCCACAAACCAATCTGGCAAATTTCAATGTGTAAAAACTGAAGTAGGCAAGCTTTCTATTTAAACATGTAACTTTCCAAAACTCCATAAAACATGTACATGGGGGTGCCGTTATACTCATGAGACATCACTGAACACAAATAAGTGTATTTTATTACAGTAAAAGCCAACAGTATTATGATATTCACACTTAAAATGCCATGCAGAACTTGGAAAATAACATTTCTTAATTTCTCACACTTTTGTTTTTTAGATTTTCTTCATATTAAATTGTGTTTCATATATTTCATTTTAATGTAAAATGAAAGATCTATTTCTCCTTGATACACTTAATATGACAGAGATAAATTATGGTTGAAAAGTCATATAGTTCAAATTCCACATTTTGTTTTAGCCAGAACATGGACCATTGCCCCTGTCCTGATCCTTTTACTGGAATTGTGTCACCCAGGCGTATATGTTTGAGAACATTGAGCAGCTCCATATATTATAAGTGTTTTATTTCTCTCTTCTTCAGTAATATATATATATATATATATGAAACCAAACAGGTGGCACTCACCTGAACTTGCATACATTGACATCCAGCACACTCATTCACTAAACAGCAATTTCAAAGCTCGCACAATGTAACAGTCTAACACAGAAACAAATAATAAATGTTTAGTTACATGATCATATATTGCATGGATCTGCACAATGAGAATGGACTCCATTTTTTGGCAGATTATATTCTAACAACCTGATGAGATTAACCCACTTTGTTGTGAAATGCTTCATTCTGGGACTCTCTGCAGGTCAAGGTTAAATATGGCCCTGGAATCAGGCACCTGTGACAGGAAGGGGTGCAAAACCAAGATGTTAGCCTGGACTCCCGAATATGTATATATTAAACCAAACAGGCTGCAATCACCTGAATTGTATCACCCAGTCATATGTTTGGGAACTTTGAGCAGTTCCACATATTGTAAGTGTATTGTATTACTCTCTCTTCAATATGTTATCGTACTTATATGTATTTATATAAATAATATATATAAATAATATTACATTGTAGCATTCTTTCTCTCCATTGTTACATATGACCTCAACTACCAAAGACAAAGCCATACGTTTTTTCATATCTGACAATTGTTATTTTGTGTGGTTTTGGTAACTGATATTGCTATTATATATATATATATATGTTAATCTTGGCAATGCTATGTAATACTATTTAAAAAAAAAAAATAGGACGTACTGTACATATGTATGAATGAATGACCCTTTATAAACTGGTTACTTAGTTATCGAACTAACAATCAGAATGCAGGTTTTTTTTTATATCAAACAATTCTCTGCAACAACAAATCATCAAGTTTCCAACCTTATTTAGTATGTAGATTTGTAAGTCTGTAATTATAGTAATGCACAATTGATGTTGTTGTTGTTGTTTTATGTTTTAATTTACCAAAGTCATATTTCATTTTTATATGTTCACTGTTAAGTATTTAATTATTCTTTATTGTTATATGCAAAATTTCAAAACAGGATGTAAGTCAATTACAAGACTGTCAATAAAAATAATTATATACATAATGAGAGAAAGAAAGTGTTACATATTGCTAGCCTGCTGAGGAATATGCTAATACTAGGGGCACTGAAAATATCTAAGTAAAGGCTGACAGCACTGGAAACCAGGCTGAGCATATACACAAGAGAAGCAGAGAATAAATGCCATGTTTACCAAAGTGTCTACACAACTGCAGGGTGACCACCACATCTCCACCAAAGACCCACCCAGAGCAGAGACTGAACAGTACTGAAACAACATCTAAGAGAAAGAAGCATCACATAACACCTAGGCCCAGTGACTACTAGACTTGAAAGCAGATAACTGCATGCTCCCAGAACAGGAATCAGCAGTCTTAGCCCCAGTGGAAAATATCCAACAATGAGTAGCACACATGAAAAATTGGTCAGTTTGACATGATCCATAATTACTGGATAAATAAACTAACAATGCTAACAGCACATTTTGAACCAGCTACTAGTGACAGGCTCCCACTATGACTGGCTAACACAAGGCAGAACAATACTGGTCATGAAGGACCATCACAAGTGAACAACACCATCTAACTACGACCAATCACCTGCCTCCACACAACATGGAAGGTCCTGGCAGGCATCATAGCCTTCAAGATCGATGCGCATATTAGTCAGTATACAAACAATACTTAAAAGGGGGTTTGAAACAAGACCAGAGTATCAAAAAACCAAGTGGTGGTAGACCAAGTAGTCACATGGGATTCTAAGACCAGACAGACCAATATGTGCATAGCCTGGATTGACTACAAAAAAGCCTATGACACAATGCTACACACAAATGGATACTGGAATGCTTGGAAACTAAGAGCCTTTGTCAAGAATACTGAAATAACTTAAACACAATGATAGTAACCTAATACTATTACATCATATATTTTAGTATTTTATTGTAAGGCAACAGCTTGCAAGCCTCTCAATTCTAGAGGCCCAGGGGCAATTAATCACATCCCCTCCCCTTGTCAGCCCTCCCTTTTAGCAACTTGGGACCTTTGAGATTTTTTTGGATCCATATTTATGTTAAGGGTCACTCCAGGCACCAATATGACTTTATACATTTTATAGACTTTGGCCTTGTTAATGTGCTGTATTTTTGGGTGATCAAATCTTTATAGTTTTTGCACAAAAATAAATACATTTGTTTCAGAATGCTGCACCAAAAGTCTGCCTTGTTAGCCACCACCAAGTATGCCAGAAAGACCCCTTTATCTAATGTATTCATGCAGTCTCCGCCCCAACTGCACTGAATGAGCTGCTTTTAATTCACAACCTGGCTGCAGAGAGTCAGAGAAACTACAAGCAGGTAGTTGCACCCTTACTATTTATCTCCCTAGATATCCTATCCTTCTAATGCAGGTTGTTTCTTTTGACAAGGAAGTCTATTTCTGGAGTGAGTGGCATGACTAAACAGGCAGGCTTATAGTGCAGAAATTTGCAAAACATTTTTTTTATGTAAAAACTAAAAAAATGCAAGCATGCAAAAACAAACAAAAAAAACCCAAAAAACCCCAAACAGCTTATTATTGAAATCAAAACGTGTAAAAAGCAAAAGTAGTATTGGTGCCCAGAGTGTCCTTTTAAGCATGCTGGACACTGGTTGATTTAAATGCATTTATTCCAGTTAAGCATTTTTCGATTTTGTTCTTGTTTTGCCTCACACCTTCTGATACCATAATTTTTTTATACAATTTATATAATTTATTCTCTAAATCCCAATTTGTAGTACATTGAATCCTAAAAGAAAAACACAGGCTAAAATTGTTAAGCTCTGGCTATTCAAAAGTCAAAACATGCATTTTCAGCCTGCATTTTATCATTGAAATGTACGCTCGCTATTATTTGTAATTTAGTTAATATATAAAAATAATAATAATAATGCACTTCAAAATGGTATTCAGGTCAAAATGAAATTATTATTTTTTACACAGATTATTCTCTAAATACATTTATTGTCGATTAAATACACATTACTTTATATTGCAGAGAAGTTGTAAAAGGTATTCCGAAATACCAAAACGTCTGAGCTTCTAGGAGAGGGAAAAGGACAATGGAAGCATGTTCCATAATGGAATGATTAACTATTTACTGAAACCTACACAGATCAAACTTCAATTTTTATTATAGCTGTTCAAAGTTGTAATCTGAAGGTCAACAGCTAGCTGCACATCAATGGTTTCAAGTGGAGTTTTATAACTTTGCTGCAGAGTGTTTGTTGAACCTGCGAAACTAAATTATGATATTTAAGTGAAAAGATAATGATTATTATCAGCTCTTTATACTTTAGTTTATGAATATATGAATATATATTAATAGAAAAAGAAAAACAAAGGATCAGCACTAGTCAACCAAATAGTAAGGGAAAGGTAGCACACTTAAACAAATGGAACGCCCTCTTAAAACCCAAAGAGATTACAATACAACAAAACAAGGGGAAGGTTGTGGCAATGGTATTGTAATAGAATAGATACACATTGAGAAATAAAACCAAAGAAAGAAAATCTACAATTGAAAATACTCAAAATAAAATAACTTAAAAAGCCAATAAAATATCCAAATAAATATGTAAACTTACAAGAGGAACATCCACATTCTGTAGGGAAGTGTCTTCTTCCAGATTAAAGAATGCTTGGGATCCATTTAAATATATACAAAAAAAAACAACAGGAAAAAAAATCAAATAGTGTAGTAGATCACAACAAAGTTTGGTTCTAATAATTTGTACATCTTATATAGTATTACTCACATTTTCTAGGGCTAATACCAGCTCTAGCATGAGTGGTGTACAGTCGTATAATCCCCACTTATGGGATATGTGTAATGTTGTAGTCAGCAGATGTCACAGTATGGAGTCCATAAAACCCAGAAAAACAGAAGAAACAATAATAGTTCTCTCTATACAAGCTAAAATAATGAGTAATGGATGAGAAATTTTACTCACATTTAATTGAGCAGGCAAACTGCTCAATGGATAAGACATGAATGGTATAATCTCCACCTAGGATTCTTTAGTGAGGTCCTGGAATGATGAACTGGATGCCAGGCAATAAAATATAAAATAAAGCAATAAAAAAGGAAAGTGGCACACTCACAATATTGAAGTAGCCAGAATCACTTTTATTAGAATAGATTCAAAAGTAATCCACAACACGTTTTGCCAACACAGGGCTTTATCAAATTGATGCCCCTTAGCATCTAGTGCAAATGTTTGACCTGGAATTTGTTCATCCTTTAGCTTGACTATTAATTCCTTGTGGGGTATGTTTGCCTTGCAAGCTGATTCTTCATACATTACTGAAGGTGAGCTTCACAATGTAGTTCTATTGCAGTTTAGAAGATATCAGTTATATTTCCTAAAAAGCTTCAGCTTATTGTTTATTCTGATTATTAGTCTTGTGCACAGAAAGAAAATAAAGTTTAGCTGAATCATTTTTCACAAAAGTAGAAAGTGTTGTGTGACTCCTGAATTTCGGTCATAAATGGTTTCAGCTTGGCAAAATTTCAGTACCAAAATCCTGATTCAAAACTGAATCAGACAAATCAAAAGGGTGTGAAAATGGGCCAACTGCAAAATATCTGCACAATATAATTTTAGATTTTGCAGTATACGGTGCACAGATACATTTTCTCACCATTTGATTCATAGTTTGACTGAGAAAAAGTAACCAATACAGGGAGTGCAGAATTATTAGGCAAGTTGTATTTTTGAGGATTAATTTTATTATTGAACAACAACCATGTACTCAATGAACCCAAAAAACTCATTAATATCAAAGCTGAATATTTTTGGAAGTAGTTTTTAGTTTGTTTTTAGTTTTAGCTATGTTAGGGGGATATCTGTGTGTGCAGGTGACTATTACTGTGCATAATTATTAGGCAACTTAACAAAAAACAAATATATACCCATTTCAATTATTTATTATTACCAGTGAAACCAATATAACATCTCAACATTCACAAATATACATTTCTGACATTCAAAAACAAAACAAAAACAAATCAGTGACCAATATAGCCACCTTTCTTTGCAAGGACACTCAAAAGCCTGCCATCCATGGATTCTGTCAGTGTTTTGATCTGTTCACCATCAACATTGCGTGCAGCAGCAACCACAGCCTCCCAGACACTGTTCAGAGAGGTGTACTGTTTTCCCTCCTTGTAAATCTCACATTTGATGATGGACCACAGGTTCTCAATGGGGTTCAGATCAGGTGAACAAGGAGGCCATGTCATTAGATTTCCTTCTTTTATACCCTTTCTTGCCAGCCACGCTGTGGAGTACTTGGACGCGTGTGATGAAGCATTGTCCTGCATGAAAATCATGTTTTTCTTGAAGGATGCAGACTTCTTCCTGTACCACTGCTTGAAGAAGGTGTCTTCCAGGAACTGGCAGTAGGACTGGGAGTTGAGCTTGACTCCATCCTCAACCCGAAAAGGCCCCACAAGCTCATCTTTGATGATACCAGCCCAAACCAGTACTCCACCTCCACCTTGCTGGCGTCTGAGTCGGACTGGAGCTCTCTGCCCTTTACCAATCCAGCCACGGGCCCATCCATCTGGCCCATCAAGACTCACTCTCATTTCATCAGTCCATAAAACCTTAGAAAAATCAGTCTTGAGATATTTCTTGGCCCAGTCTTGACGTTTCAGCTTGTGTGTCTTGTTCAGTGGTGGTCGTCTTTCAGCCTTTCTTACCTTGGCCATGTCTCTGAGTATTGCACACCTTGTGCTTTTGGGCACTCCAGTGATGAGAAAAGAAATATGGGCAAACTGGTGGCAAGTGGCATCGTGGCAGCTGCACGCTTGACTTTTCTCAGTTCATGGGCAGTTATTTTGCACCTTGGTTTTTCCACACGCTTCTTGCGACCCTGTTGACTATTTTGAATGAAACGCTTGATTGTTCGATGATCACGCTTCAGAAGCTTTGCAATTTTAAGAGTGCTGCATCCCTCTGCAAGATATCTCACTATTTTTGACTTTTCTGAGCCTGTCAAGTCCTTCTTTTGACCCATTTTGCCAAAGGAAAGGAAGTTGCCTAATAATTATACACACCTGATATAGGGTGTTGATGTCATTAGACCACACCCCTTCTCATTACAGAGATGCACATCACCTAATATGCTTAATTGGTAGTAGGCTTTCGAGCCTATACAGCTTGGAGTAAGACAACATGCATAAAGAGGATGATGTGGTCAAAATACTCATTTGCCTAATAATTCTGCACTCCCTGTAGAGGGAAAAACAGAAGAAGTACAAAAATAAAATTTTGTTGATATATTTAAATATTATATGTATTAAGTATAGAAATAAAGATTTTTTTACTGCTCATTTCCCCCATCTATTGTTCCTTTGTCATTTGATCTGTAAATTTAAATCAGTATATTGTGACTATACCCTATCCACCAATTTTATTTTTCACCATCAGTCAGGCAGAGTTCAGAAACCCAAATCCAAAAGAACATGTTTGGCCATTGCTTAGTTCATTTGATTTGTGATTTGGGTACATTACTGCTTGGAGTTTAGGACTTCAACCGATCAGCTCAAATTTGTACGAATTGCAGTTTGAACTGAAATGAATCTCCAAGTCTACTGCTTATATTTTATAAATTTAACTAGAACATGTTTTCATATTAATAAACATAGCCATAATGTCATGTTCTATGCAAAAGATATATTGCTTTTTTTTTTTCATTTCAATGACTTCATACCCTTTGCTGATGATGCAATTGAGCTAAAGTGCTTATTTCTTATTTGCTTGTTCATAAAATTTCTAATGGGAACTAGCACGTTATTTTAGACATATTAATATGTAAACAAACCCAAATAATTATGTCTCATCCTTGATAACACTGGAGGCTATTCATAATTAACATAAATTTCCAGCAGAGTGGTTCCTAAACTTGCTTATTATGAATTGGAAAGCACACGAATATTGGCATTAGTTAATTGACAGGTAGCCCATCTGTTATAGCTAGACTACACATTATGTTATTTTCTTATCTGCATTTTATGTGCTTGTTTATAACATTACATCTGTTATAAGCTATACCTTTGGGTTTATTCACTAAATTGTTAGTTATAATGCGTTGTGATTCCAGTGTAAAGCAGAGTCAAAATAGTCAAGTTGAAAAACAAGTACCCATTTGACACATTTCAAATTTCACAACGACACATTATATGCTTTATGTGCTTTTTAGTTCTTTTTAGACAGAAAAAAAACCAGATCTTTCAAATTAGATTTGATATATTTGCCTTTTTAATTTGTAATTCCTGTTGCAGTGTCTTTAATTGGGACCCCATGCTGAACCATGAAAAATAATATAGACAACAAACCAATTTTACTTTATTCATTATCGAAATAAAACAGTACTTTATTTTATGGTTCATTTTCCATGCAAGATACATTCATGATTTCTCATCTGCCAGTTCATGAAAATTGATGACTAAAATGTGCAATTTATATAACTGGCCCCAATCCAAATTTTGACTCCTCTACTTGAGCTATTTTTATGATAAGCTGAATTCAGTTATCTTGCCAAATTCTTTATTTTAATTTGTACTATCTTGTCACAGTAGGAAAAAGTAAATTACTATTTGCTTTAGCGCTCCATGAAAGCGTTGTAAGGTGTCATTCAATAGACTTCTCTGTAGTTATTCCTAATGCAAAACAAAGAGACTGTATTTATGTTAGAATTTATCTCCAACCTCCCAACGAAGAATGCATACATAATATAAAAATCGAGTTCTTAATTTTTTTCCTTTTTCTCATTATATTTCTCATCATAAATGTATCAGTGTTAGTCACTAACGTGAGAATTCAAGGTGAATTCAAAGTGAAATTCAAACCGAACACCAAACAAGACCACTTCAGTGATTTGAAGTGGTCGTGATGGTCATGGTGGTAGGAGTCTGGATGGGCATTTTTTTCTATGCAATGTCAAATGTTAATTCTCTGCAAAATTAACTTCTGTAGTCAGTTGCAACAATTCTCTTCCTTGCAGACAATTTGTTCACCTCTCCCTCTTTCTCCCACCATTACTAATTTTTTTCTTGTAAAATTAAAGTTTATTGACAAACAGGTATCCGCCTTTATTTAGTAACAAAAATTGTACAAGTACAAAATGAAGAAAATTACAAAATACATTTATGTCAAATTCCATGCAGGGAGAGATAAGCAGTTGGGTAAGTAATATCAAAACAAAGCAAGTAGAAAACCAAACCTTCTTCATACTATAACCATTTTCCATTCTAGTATTAGGACCATGTTTAATGGTGGACTTCCTCCTTATCAGATACAATTTTTAAAAGAAAATGTATGTTGTAAGATTGAACATCGAAAGTATCTTAATTAAGGAAGATAGAGGGGAAGGGCAGTCTCATGATACCATTTGACTATTAAGTGTACTTTTTTATAATTGAGGATGTAAAGAAAAGGACCCAGAAGACATCACATGAATTGATATGCTGTAAACGTATTTTCCAGTGAACTTCAAAAAGTGAAATATGAGAGCTGGGATCTCATTTGGGAGTTTACGTATTGTATGTTTAATTTAGTGTTAATTATCTCTCTTTGCCAATTATCCCATGCATCTCTCCAGAATTTTGCAGGTATTATGGAGGTTTTAATTTGGCAATGGTATGACTCATGTAATGTAACTAGATGAATAAGTTAGTGTACGAATGGTATGTTATTTATACCCCATCTCCTACTTATAAGTTTCAGAGCTGCTTTTATAAAAAGTAAAGACAGATATTTAGTTGATGTGTAAAAATCATCTGGAAAGTGCAATAATAGTCGTGAGTTCAGGAGGACCACTGTATTAGTATTTTAAACAAGTTGTAAAACCCCTGACCAGAATTCAGATAGGGCCAGACAACCCTACCATATGTGTGTCATTTTTCCTAAGAAACTAAGGTATTTCCAACACATATTTGACCTTGCATATTTGACCTTTGGTGCAAACAAATGGATACCATGTACCACCTATAAAAGATTTTTTTTTTTTTATGAGTACAAAACAAGTTGAACAGAGTGTTAACCCTTTATATATTACCATCGTTTTGTTTCAGGTTTCATCTGAATATGCACATTTAAGCTCTCCTTCCCAAGCTTGCACACAGGGAATTTACCATAATTGTGGATTGTTTTGTAAGCATTCATATGTAGTATTATTTTTTTTTTGTGTGTGGAAGTACATTTAAGCACATTCTTTCAAAGTCCTATAGTTGGGGGAGTCAGACTTATAGTGAGAAGCGGCTGATATCTAAATGAAAATATACAAATTTGTATATTTTCATTTAGATATCAGCCGGTTCCCTCGTTGTGTGTGTATATATATTCTTGTGGTCAAGTAGATGGCCAGCTGGGAGCGATCCGAGGGAGGCTGTTTTCACATACTATTGATAAGTATCCTTATATAAAAGTGTATCTGTATAAGGTATATTTATTTGGTCTTTTTATAGTGAGAAGCAGCAGGTTGATTGAACAACCAAGATTTTAACTGTAATGAAACTTCAGCTATGTAAGATAGACCATGTGATTTTTGTTGCTGGTGGAAGCCTAATAGAGTTTTTGCCCAGGCTTTAGAGTTAAAATCAGTGATAATACCTGTCAGTGCTTGAAGTGGATTGGCTCAAGAAATAGGGTCTTTATTTGTGCCATATGTCTAATGTAATTTTTGTGGTAGGCAATATGTGTTTAGAGTGTGAATGTTAAATTTCAGGTTGCCAATGTGAGGTATGCTATTTTGTTCTCTTGATGTAGTGATTCTGTATGTCATCATTGTAGTGTTTGAGGTTGTGGATGGGCAGAGACTAAGCTGCTTAGGATCGAGTCTCTATAGTACTGTGAAATGTCTGGGATGCTCATGCCCATTTGATGTGAAGGAAGTTGTAGAATTGTGCTAATATCCTCGGGTGTTTACAATTTCTAATGGATTTGTTTAAATTAGACTGTAGATTGTTTAAATATGAGCTAGGGAAATTGATGGAGATAGTCCTAAACATATACTGTAGATTTGGGAGAAAAGTAATTTTGACAACCGCAATTCTACCTGTCTAAGATAGCATTTTATTTTTCACTTGAAAAGAAGGTCCAGAGTGGACCATGGTAGTTTTCCATAATTAAGGGAGTATAAATTGTACAAAAAAGTGATAGAATCTTTTCTTCAATCGTATGCATAATGTGACTATAATTGGGTCAGTGGTTTGTGCTGCAATGTGAACAATAGTTGGTAGGTTAAATAATAGAAAATGGGATAAGTGCTAAAAGAATGTGCCAGAAACAGTAAAATATATAAAAAGAACTAAAACAAACTGAAAAAACTTAAAAGCATAAAAAAAAGAATATATGGTCAGACACAAAAATTAGGTGAATGCCAAATATGTTTAATGCTTAAAATATCTAGTATAAAATAACACAGCGCGTTTAGTCTACTAAGGACTTTCTCAAGTGTAAATACTTCTTTCACAAAGTGTTTGTGTAATAGAATATTGAGGGATGGGCTGATAAGAATGTTGCAAAACATTTGTTTATTTATTTCCTTATTTAAAATTAAAACTATACCCCACGTGCAGAAAATTTAGCTAATTATTCAGGCCAAAAACCTATGAAATATATTAAACACATATTGCTTTCTGGAGTGTACCTTATAATTGTGATACATTTGTAAATGTCCTTCTGAAATCTAACTTTATACAATAGCCTTGTACACAACAAAAATATTAGTCCGAATCGAATCAACTGGAAAAAATTTTGTTATCTGACTGAATTTTGCCTATTCAATGTTTCGGTTCTTCCATGCAACAATATAGATAATATTGATATATGTATGTGACGAAGTGCCCTTCGCCACTTGGTACTGGAGAGGCCTGCTTGCCAGCCTCCTCCCCTGTGACTATGACTCTTTGATGTATTTGCCTTTAAAGCCCCTATTCTACCTTCAGACAGACTATTTATGTAGGCTGCTTTATTTATCTTATGTTTTAGTCACCCTGTACCCATTATAGGTGCAGGGTGTGTGTAATGTAATTGTTTATAGTGTGTGTGTGTGTACTGTGAAATGTATTGCCTTCTCTCCTGTACTGCTGAGGTTTGCTACCAACTAGGTGGGTTTGGCTATGGAGCTTGTCTAGTGCCCTCTGTTGGTAGCAACAGCAATATGCACTACCTGAATTGCAAGACTGGTTCATTTGCATATTTGGGTAGATTTGCATATTGCTAATTCTGCAGGCAGGTGAGATATTTACTGTTAAATATTGTCTCCCCCCACCCCTTTAAAAATGTGCCATTGTGTTGTGATAAGTCACTGTGTGTTTCTTGATATGGTTTGACTGTTTGTGATTTTATTGAGGTTTCACAACAATGTTATTGTGGTGACTGTATTGGCTGGTCCCAAGGGAATAAAGGTTTTGACAGTTCTTCTTGATCCCTCTAAATGTAGCCTTGTCTCGTTATTGGAGGGAGCTGTTATAATCACACTGGGGATTGCTATGCTCTGCATGCTCCCCTGAGCTTGAGTCACTTAGCTCTTTTAAGAGCTTGTTCCTGACACGCTCTCCTTGGAGGAGGGGTCTTCACCACACAGTCCTGGATGCTGGAGGTTCATACAGGGTGGAAGGAAGAGTTCTTTCCCACACAGTCCTGGAGGACAGAAGCTGATCCAGGGTGGAAGGAAGACGGCGAGACTCCAGTCAAGATATGGCGGTTGCGGAGTCTGTGGTGGTTGTGGTGTCTGCTGCAGCACTTGGAGTCCTCAGGAAGCGCTAGGAGCATCCGTCAACGAAGGGTACTCGGTCGGAGTACAAGGAGCTCCGTTACAATGTATATATGGCAAGTCTCATATTTTACAATTCAATTTCAGTTTACGTTTGGCTACAATTTAGCTTTGAATTTTAAGTGTTTCAATCCTTGGTGATATAGTTTATTTGATTCTTTTCTTTCTTTCTTTCTTTCGTTCTTTCTTTCTTTTGTTCTTTTTTCGTTCGTTCTTTCTTTCTTCTGAAATAGCTGGCCCTTTAGTGGGTGCCCGCTCAGATCTCAAGCTGGTTTTAGCTCATCTTGTGCCATTACAAAGAGTACCAGGACCATTTGAATATCAGACGGAAATGCTTCATGGAAATATGAAAACACGATTACAACACTAACAAAATTAGAGAGGAGACAGCTGAAGAAGTAAGCGCTGAACCAATCAAGAAGGAAAAAATTAAGAAACACCCACGACATCACCAATTAACATTCAGGGATTAGCCCTATTTAAAAGGGACTGTGTAGGCAGGTTTATTAGGCTGTATTTTTGCACTTTATTATTATGATTGTTTTTACTATACGGGTGGCAGTACGAAGACCGGGACCCATTGAGTGTCTGATGATGATGGGAGTCTCAGCATGGAAATGGACTATCAGGGCCTGGTGCAGGGTAACCACACGCCCCTTGGTGTTGAGCACCAGCGTTTGTGCGGCCACATACCAGGGCACTGATGCAGCTACTGCGGATCCCAAGAGCTAGGAGCTTGATGATATGCAGACCTCCCAGGAACTGGATAGGGAGGCTCTGCAGCAGAAATGGATTCAGTACTAGAAACAAGGCAAGACTAGAATAGGCACCTAACAATAAAACAAGACAAGACTAGAAGAACCCAGAACCGGAGCAGGACAGAAAGCAGAACACAGAATATGTACACAAGACATGAGGAAAACATGAACAGGGCAGGACAGGAATGTACATAAATTGGGAATACAAGACAAAATAAAACAAGACAAGAGATACAAGGCAAAACAAGAGGAAACATAACTAAGTACTATATATGTAAAACATTGGAGATTTAGACATACATAAGTGCAGCCCACCACTGCGCCAAAGTACTCCAATTACGGTGGGTCCTAACTACCTAGATATGTATGACTAAATAAACAACAATAAAACACACACAGTACTTACCTGCAAAGAAAGGGGCAAAGGACATGAAACAACTGCCTGCAGGAACCAACTAAAACAAAAGGATTAATGGAAAAGGAATGGGTGTGGCAACAAAAAAAAAACATTTAAAGGAATCCAGGTGACTGGGATTTCCAGGAACAGAATAAAGGAATGAACCCAGAAAACCCAGCATGAAGAAAATCAGACACAGAATAGAAAACCAGAAAAACCAAGAAAAACTAAACAAGAATTGTAAAAAGAGTACTGGATATCAAAAGTCAAGGCCAGACATCTCAGCAGAACAGAACAGGATGTGACAACAGGTCCCTAAGGAAGTCCTCATATGAGGACGGAAAACATAGGAACATTATTTTATTATAATTGTGATTTTTATACAATTATGTATTGAATAAAATATCCCTTTGGAGCAAAAATATATTTGGAGAGTTTTTCAACGTTAAGGAAACTTCCTTCTACCGGTTTGGTGGATAGCCCCCTGTTTGATATCGTGGCTGGCACCCATAAGGCTCTTATAATATCAGAAATTTGTGAGTACAACTGTGAAACTGTTTTTTATACATATTGCAAACAATATTTGCACTATGTTTTGTCCTTGATTTTAGGTACAATAGCAGGATCCCTAAACTTTTCCTATATGTATATATCTCTATTTGCATATAAGACTAATCCAACCCAAAATGCTGAAATGATCTTCTGGGTTGCTGCATCTCTTATGCAGAGAGAGCTGGCCTGCATTTTGGATCTGTTCCACCTTTTTGGGTGGACTCTGTCTGATATGCAAATGGTCCTGGTACTCTTTGTAATGGCACAAGATGAGCTAAAACCAGCTTGAGATCTGAGAGGTGACCTAGTGCGGGGCCGGCTAAATGAGTTGATGTCGGTTCTCAGTACTCTCTAGCACCCTGGCTTTCATGGAGATTTTCTGAATTTGGATGAACTGCCTATCATTTAAAATTCTGATGAATCTTGATTTGACTGAAACTGAATACTCAAGTGTATTCACTACTATAAAAGTCTGTAAAATAAAATATGTTTCAAAATGGGTTGAGTTCTATTTTATATTACTTGTATGGAAACACATTTTAATGGGACAAAATACTGGATTATATGGATACAAACATCAATTGCATATGATATTCACATGTGAACGTCATTATCAGACTGGAGCATATGATATTCACATGTGAACGTCATTATCAGACTGGAGCAATTTAAATGGAGTCCAAGAAAAATGGGATTATTTAAAAGTTGCTCTATTGAAGTCAACAGAAAATTGCATTAGGCTTGTCAGTAAAAGCAAAAAATTCAAGAAACCACTGTGGTACTCCGCAGATGTGGCCAAAATAGTTAAAAACAAAAAGTTAGCATTTAGGAATTATAAAAAAACCCAGAGTGAGGGAGACAAAATGATCTATAAGATTAGGCAGAAAGAGGCTAAGCAAGTTATAAGAGCTTCCAAATCACACACAGAAGAGAAAATAGCACAGTCAGTAAAAAAGGGGATAAAACATTTTTTAGATACATAAATGAGAAAAGAAAAGTAAAACAAGGATTAGTTAGATTAAAAACAAAAGAAGGAAGGTATGTAGAAGAGGATAAAGGTCAGGCTGACTGCCTCAATGAATATTTTTGTTCTGTATTTACAGAAGAAAATGAAGGAAAGGGACCTCAGTTGAGAAAAAGGATAAATGAGTCATTTATTACACATGAGTTTACAGAGGAAGAGGTTCTATTTCAACTGTCAAAAGTAAAGACAAATAAGTCAATGGGACCTGATGGAATACACCCAAAGCTATTAAAAGAGCTTAGTGGTGTACTAGCAAAACCATTAACAGATTTATTTAACCAATCATTGTTAACAGGAGTAGTCCCAGAAGATTGGAAGTTAGCGAATGTTGTGCCCATTTACAAGAAAGGTAATAGGGAGGAGTCGGGCAACTATAGGCCAGTAAGCCTTACTTCAGTAGTGGGGAAAGTGATGGAAACCATGTTAAAGGATAGGATTGATGAACATCTAAAACACATGGATTTCAAGATCAGAGACAACATGGGTTTACTTCAGGGAGATCATGCCAAACTAATCTTATTGATTTTTTTGATTGGGTAACTAAAACTATAGATCAGGGTGGTGCAGTAGACATTGCTTACCTAGATTTCAGTAAGGCTTTTGACACTGTTGCACATAGAAGGCTTATCAATAAACTGCAATCTTTAAGTTTGGATTCCAATATTGTTGAATGGGTAAGGCAGTGGCTGAGTGACAGGCAACAGAGGGTTGTAGTTAATGGAATATATTCGAAGCTTGGACTTGTCACCAGTGGGGTACCTCAGGGATCTGTACTTGGACCCATTCTCTTTAATATTTTTATTAGTGATATTGCAGAAGGTCTTGATGGTAAGGTATGTCTTTTTGCTGATGATACTAAGATATGTAACAGGGTTGATGTTCCAGGAGGGATAAGCCAAATGGCAAATGATTTAGGTAAACTAGAAAAATGGTCAGAATTGTGGCAACTGACATTTAATGTGGATAAGTGCAAGATAATGCATCTTGGACGTAAAAACCCAAGGGCAGAGTACAGAATATTTGATAGAGTCCTAACCTCAACATATGAGGAAAGGGATTTAGGGGTGATTATTTCTGATGACTTAAAGGTAGGCAGACAATGTAATAGAGCAGCAGGAAATGCTAGCAGAATGCTTGGTTGTATAGGGAGAGGTATTAGCAGTAGAAAGAGGGAAGTGCTCATGCCATTGTACAGAACACTGGTGAGACCTCACTTGGAGTATTGTACACAGTACTGGAGACCGTATCTTCAGAAGGATATTGATACCTTAGAGAGGGTTCAGAGAAGGGCTACTAAACTGGTTCATGGATTGCGGGATAAAACTTACCAGGAAAGGTTAAAGGATCTTAACATGTATAGCTTGGAGGAAAGACGAGACAGGGGGGATATGATAGAAACATTTAAATATATAAAGGAATCAACACAGTAAAGGAGGAGACTATATTTAAAAGAAGAAAAACTACCACAACAAGAGGACATAGTCTTAAATTAGAGGGACAAAGGTTTAAAAATAATATCAGGAAGTATTACTTTACTGAGAGGGTAGTGGATGCATGGAATAGCCTTCCAGCTGAAGTGGTAGAGGTTAACACAGTAAAGGAGTTTAAGCATGCATGGGATAGGCATAAGTCTATCCTAACTATAAGATAAGGCTAGGGACTAATGAAAGTTTTTAGAAAATTGGGCAGACTAGATGGACCGAATGGTTCTTATCTGCCGTCACATTCTATGTTTCTATGTTTCTATGTTTCTATGTTTCTATGAATGTCTCAATTGAGAGCATCAAAAGTGTCAAAGGGACAACAGAGTCACCACTTTTCTACAATTCTCTGTGTAAACTACAGTACCCTCCACTAATATTGGCACCCTTGGTAATTATGAGCAAAGACTGTGAAAAATTGTCTTTATTGTTTAACCTTTTGATCTTTTGTTTAAAAAAATACTCTGCTCTCACATAACATTAAACATTATGGTTAAAAAATGTCATTCTTTTTATTTTTTCTTGATATTTTGAAATGTTTGCACATGTTCTCTGTTTTTAATACATAAAATTATGCAGTGATGTAAACTGGTTATTTTTAGTATAGATGCTATTGTATTATTTCAACTTCAATACTTTAAGCAAAAAAAATAATACTTTTGAATTGTTACTTCTGTTAAATAAACAAATATGTCATATGTCTTTTGGGTTCCATTCATACAATGTCAAGGATATAGATAAAGTCTGACTTTCAATGTATTTGCACTTTAGAACATTTCATTCAATCAAAAAATATTAAAATAATTAAAGTAATTATTGCACAAGAGGAGATGGTTCTGCTCCATTTCCTAACTTAATATTGGTTGCTTGCCCCTAGCAAGAAGGAAACACATGGACTATGTATTAAATTGTAATTTTTCTTGGCTGTTAAAAAAGAACCTTGGTTGGTCAGGTCACGGGGGTATACATAGAACAGTTAATTGTCTCATGGTATCTTAATCAACATTTCTTTATCTTAAACAATATAGTTCACATTGTCATTTAGTGGAGATAGCAGTTAATCAACTATACATGAAGTGCATGGAATGGAATTGCGTAGGAAGATTTCAGCAAATTATTAAGAAAGGTCGTGATTTGTGCCTACATGCCCTTAGGAAAAGTTAGTTTGCCAAATCAAGAATTGTTCAAATGCATGTAAGAAAAAGAAGAGGTTATTCTCTTTTCTGTAATTTTTTTTGTAAGATTTTGAGAAGTTGCAACTCATTACACAGCTCTTTGTACATTGATAAAACTGTCACATCTGATTCATCAGCAGAACTCAGTAAATAACTAAAATTATATACATTAAATATGTGATGTATTTACAGGTCCATGAAGGTGCATTCAAGTCTAGGGAATCAAGGTGGGAATTATTTTGTGTGTGTGTGTGGGGGGGGGGAGAGGGGGGTGTCTCATAACATGTAGAATTAGATACCCAAGTAATCATGGGCGTCATAAAGAAATACCTAAACTAGCACCTGGTCTCTTCCCAGATGCCAACATCTGTATGCACGATTGTAAACAAAAATAACCCTCAATTCTCCATACTCTACAACAATCTTCAGAGGTTAAACTCTGTGGTTTCATTCTAGCAACTAGTATCTTAACATCTTAAATCTTTACTAAAATTCAAATGTAGACCATGTATGAATCAGTATTGAACATTTATTTAAAGAAAGTAAATTTGAAAAGGTAGGAGAAAAGGTTTTTCTTTCGTCTGTTTTTCTTCTTCTTTATTGATAGGATAATTGTTTACACCCTGTAGCCTATATCATTTGCTTACCTAATGAAATCAGGAACACGATTTACTGACTCTGCTCCCTATGACGAAATTTCACTTTGAATTGTGGATGACAGTACACCCACTGGTGGCTTCCAGTTATTACAGTGAATGTTAGGAATGTATGTAACGTGCATGTGCATGTAGGAAACTTTAAGAATGCAAGAAAACACAATCTGCATGCAATATTTTACTAGTGATCCATCAACTACTTTCTCAGTCTGGAAGATGAGTTAGCTTAGCCTATGATTAAGTGCACATAGCAGGTGTTTTTTGTGTGGAGATCTGCATGTTGCCTAGCTTTTATGCACTCACTCCACAAATCCTTCAACATTCTGAGAATAAGCCATATTTCTGTTTTTCTCATTTGATAATCTACTCAATTCTTCATAACCCTTCAAAAACCGAGTGTTTTTTTTCTTTAATTTCTTTTATGCAGCTGAAATTATAATAGAAAAACACAAAGGACAGCTTTTTCAAATATTGCTCCCTGACCAGGTGATGTTGAATGCCTATTTATATAGACTGTGTTTATTTATGCCACAGTGATTTTTATTTCGCTTTGTGAATGTCGATAGACTTAGAAGAAATGCTGACAGGCTAGGTAATATTCATTGTATTGCTTATTATTATTATACTATAGATTTCTTACACTTTAGAGAACTCTTTCAGCATTGAAAATAAATAGATAAATATAGCAGGTACATATTGGGAAAATCAACTAAATGTCACTCAAAACTGAATAAAAAGGTAAACCGTAAATACCCAAAATACAAATATGCAAAAGAGCATAAAAAACTGTTCCTAAATCCAGGAAATGATATTCAGAGAGGACAGGAAAGAAGAGGAAAAAAAAAAAAGATTAAGAGAGGTAAAATATATAAAACTAAAAAGTTGCTGAGATCAGTAAGGTATTGTCATGTATAAATAGAGGCATAAACTCTTGGGTTGAAAATACAATTCTGCCTCTTTATAAATCACTGGTAAGACCACACCTTGAATATGCTGTGCAATTTTGGGAACCTGTTTTAAAGAAGGATATTATGGCACTAGAAAAAGTGCAGAGACTGGCTACAAATTTGATTAAAGGAATGATGCATTTTAGTTATGAAGGAAGGTTAAAAAATGTAAATCTCTTTAGTTTGAAAAAACAGTGTCTCAGAGGGGATATGATAACAATATACAAATATTTCCAGGGCCAGTACAAACCATTATCTGGAAATTTATTTATGAACACTACTATACATAGGACACAAGATCACATATTTAGGCTGGGAGAAAGGAGATTTCACCTAAGACTGGTTACAAAAGGTGTTTTTTACAGTAAGAACAATAAGGATATGGAATTCTCTGCCTGAAGAGGTGGTTTTATCAGAATGCATACAGATGTTTAAACAGCAATTTAATACATACTTGCAAAAACCTAACATACAGGGGTATAATTTCTAATTAATGGGGTAATAGCTGCTTGATCCAAGGAGACATCTGACTGCTATTTTGGGGTCAAGAAGGATTGTTTTTTCTAGTTTGTTTCAAAATTGGAAGCACTTCAGACTGGGCTTTTTGCCTTCTTTTGGATCAACAGCAAAAACATGTGAGAAAGGCTAAACTTGATGGACGCAAGTCTCTTTTCAGCTATGTAACTATGTAATATCTACTATGTAAAAATAAATAACACACACTAGAATGTATAATGTACAATATAAATCAAATTTACAAATGCATCAATGCACCAAAATAATCAATAAATCACAAAAATAGTCCCAAAAAAGACAGTCACTATATGTGAAACCAAGTAACCAAATCACAACAATATAGCAAACAATATGTCACAGTGGCACAATAAATTAATATTTCTGGCCAGAAATAACGGTGTTTGCTAGTACTAAATCAGCAGTCTTACAAATCAAGTACAAAAAAATAAATCCAAAGATTGTGTTCCCCTGGAATATAACACTTCAAAGCATAACATAGGTGGGGATGTACAGATATTAACTCAGTATTCAGAGACAAATTGGATCATAAAAGAGTGCCTATGAGGGGACTAAGCCCCTATAAAATCTCCTCCTGCAGATTCAGACCCCCCTGCTCCTGCCGAAGAGATGCGAGGGAGGAAGCTGCAGATGTCTATCTTCACATTCATGGTCCAGCGCTCGGCAATCTCACTGTGAGGCAGTTTGTGAAAACAATCAAAGTGTCGGCTTACTTCGTGATTGAGTGTCACTTCATCAGAGGCTGGAGTGCGAGGACTTCAACAGTTTATTTATAGTCTGAGCCTTCAATAAATCAATGGATGTCCATCAAATGTTATGAACATGATAAACCATAACATAGAGATTCAGACTCATTGTCAGGATCTTGAGCAGGTCAGGTAAGAGACTTTGGCCAGTGTTAACATCAGAGACTTTATTGGTGAGTTTAGACATAATAGAACACACAGGATATCTTATAAATGAAATAATAGGGAGAATGAATATAAGAGAAACAAAGGTTTAGGCAATATGCCCTATATATATTATAAACAGGAAAATAGGAAAATAAGACTTTAGTTAATCAGCCTGCTCTTGGAAGGAGTACTGATAAAGTATGGAAATAACACCTTGCAATATTAGAGGCAAAGTCCATGTTGGTGTTATGCAGGTTGGTGTAAATCTGATTGGCAGGCTAAAGCAGAGTAGAAGTGTAGGTTAGGTTGGTTTGGAGAAGGTCAGTATAAATCTGGTTGGCAGGATATAGCAGGATAGAAGTGTAGGTTAGACTGGTTTGGAACAGGTTGGTATAAAGCTGGTTAGTAGGATAGAAGCGTAGGTCCATAGGAACGTTTACAGGAGCCAAGAACTGAAGTCTTTCAGGATAAGCAGAAACCTCATTGTAAAGGCTATATGGTAAGTTGTGTGTAGCCTTTTGTAGCTTCTTGATTAGTCCAGGCAGGTGAGAATGACAAAGGTAGTTAGGGAGGCCACTAGTGGTGCAGATCTGGAACTAGTTATTAAAGAAACCGTAATAAACGAACATAAACTTAGTTGTCAGGATAGGATCCTGACACTCATACCAAATACCAATAAAAACATAAAAAGTACCAACTGCTGAGTAAAATGATCATTAAGCTATTGCTATACGAAACAACAGGTTTTTGAAGCATTCTCTATTCTAGTTAAACGACCTGCCTACCGCTTTTCTGTTAGTACTATATAGGCAGAGAGTATCTATCACTACCAGTACTTTCTGCCTATCTAGTACTACCAGCAAAGCTCTCTGTGTCTCATACTGCCAGGGATGCTCTCTCCGTGGCCATGTGATCCCTTCCTGTTGAGTTAAGCAATCAAAAGCATAATTAATGCCTACCTAATACAGCAGAAATCAGCCCTCCCAACTTCCACCATAAGCATGTTACCTGCAATCAATTCTACACAAATTTACTTCTCATATTTATTTCTGACCCTTCTGTTTCCAAATTGTACCACTTTCATCTCTAAATGAAAACCTCTCCCTGTCTGTTACAGCAAAATCTACATATTAACTGTATGTCTAATAAAGATGTCATAATGTATGCCTGCCTGTCTGCCTGCCTGCAAGAATTGTTCAGTCAGACCAGCAAGCAGTGTACTCTCTACCTGCCCAGCACAGCAAACTGTATTGACTTCTTATCTTTCCTAGTACCATAAACAGCAATATATTCCCTGGTATTCTGAGCATACAGACGAGAGCACTGAGTCCATGCATCTATAGTGCAATGGCAAGATGTACTCTTCCTTAGTACATGGCAGCAATCTACTCCATGTCTGTCTAGCACAGGGACATACTCCCTGTGTCTATTACTATACCAAGTAACACACACGTTGTCTACAATGTAGAACAGTCTACATCAATGTACAGGAAAAATACAGAATTTATCAAGTTTAAATACAGCAGGTAATGTTTTATATAAATTGCACTTTTTTAAGGAAACCTCTTGATACCCGGTGCCCTAGAAATAATTATTAATGATGATAGACTACCAGGCTAGCACAGTATTATCTATACATGACCTAAGACTCCTAGTTCCCTGTAGAGTTTATTAGTGGGGAAAAAAACAATGTGATGGGTTAGAAAAACTGAACTGGTGATAAAGAAATCGGTCTGGTTTTGTGAACATTGAAAAGGATTTGTTTAAGGACATTACTAAATTGTTTACTGCCATTCAAGCAATTTTTTGGACTGTAATTTTCAGAAGTAGAACAGAGTCTCATGAGAATAAATTAATAGGACCCAGCTCTGGCAGAATGAGATTTATTTTGTTCAAATGTTAGATACATCTGTCTGTAGCAATTGGCACTATCTTAATATAATGACTCAATAAAAAACAAAACAAAACATTAACATGATGAAATTATTCTCTAAAGATAGAGTTGGTTAAATCTGAAGAAAAAGAAATGCTGATTGAAAGAATAAAATATAAAATGGTAGGAACGCTGTCTGAGAAGAAGATATTCTATTACTAATCCTATTATTGGCATTTTTTTATTTTTTTATTTTTTTATTTCAAAGCACTATATATTGATGGAGTCACACAGTAAGTTGGTTTGTAAAGTGCTGCTCATTTTAGCTACAATCTACAGAGAAAGCAGGGATTGTACATCGGGAGTCAATAATTTTAGTTATAATTGGTTGCCATTACAGACACAATAGGGAGTAGAGGGTAAATGAACCTTACGTTTGCTTTAAGTCAGGAACCTAGCATGGTATTAATAGGACTGGAAAACAATGAAGACATAATGTGTATTGGGGAGCAATTAAGGAGAAAATACAGTTGGAACAATGTGTTATTTTAAATTCAGCTGAAGTTTGAGACAGATCATAGTGTAATTTAGAGAGAGAATCCAAACATGTACTTTTTTCATAACACCTATAATCCTCCAAATAAACCTCTCCCACCCTCTAAGTTATGTAATAATCTAGAACATATACATGCTTCTAGCATTTGGCACACCGCTCCCATTTTCCTTTCAAGCTTGCATGCAAGTCCTTCAAACCATATTGCATACTGTATGTTTCATTGACTTACATTACATAATAATTATGATATACTGGTTTGGTTTGAGTCATGTGGTTTACATAAGCAGCAGCTTCAATGAAGTAGGAAAAATACAACTTGATGGACTGAAGTACCCTTTCAACCCGTGCCATTTTTCTAGCATGTAAGCTCAATGAGCAGGGCCCTCAACCCCTCTGTTCCTGTGTGTCCAACTTGTCTGGTTACAACTACATGTCTGTTTGTCCACCCATTGTAAAGCGCTGCGGAATTTGATGGCGCTATGTAAATAATAATAATATTTTTTTTATAATTATCGGTTTCTTTGGAGATTGATATTTTCAGTTTTGAGGGCACAGTATGACTAAAGCCTTGTAACCTTGAATGGATGAGCATAAGAAGATTTGTGTTTGATAAAAAGTCAAAGTGATCTTAAAGATCTACTGCCACAACTCTCCATGATTACCCACCGAGTTTCATTAGTTCCTCACTGAACTGTAAAGCATGAGCAATTACTGTTGTTGAATAAATCAGGTATTGGTACAACTCTTTGTTTAGTGAAAAATTACAAAACATGTAAAAACAGGCAAACTGTAAATACAAATGTATTTACAGAAAAGAAAAGGGTTATGTTGCCTTTATATATCCTAAGGTAACAAATTACTGGTCAGTCAGATCAGCATGTCATAGCTAAATGACCAGGAAACAGCAAAAATGGAAGAATAGAGTAAATGGGACGATGAGGATGAAGAAAGATCTACAAGATCTAAAATGGATGTTGCAATTGTGCTTTAGACCACATGTGAGTAACAAGTCCATGAAACCAGCTGTTTGATTCATAGGCTTGTTTCCAAACAGGCATCACATTCATTCCATTTTTCAAAAGTCTAGCAGGTTCAACATAAGTACAGGGCTTCCATTTATTTTTAGTGTTTTACACTATTGGATTGTGTTTTCTGACTCCCCATTTTGCTATTTCTTATTTGGATAGAATATGGGTTTCCAGAACAGAGTCTTCTTACTCTGCCATTCCACATAACAAGGGACATCTGAATTAAGATGAAACAGTTCTTTGTGGCTAATCTTGACCCCAGAACACTATTCAAATTATAATAAATATATAAACTACAGATCAAAGATGGGTGTTAACTGTGAAAGGAATAATTTCTGATTTGAGATCTATTCATTATATAATTGGGTTTGATTGCCTTTATAATTTAAACACTAGCAACAGTTTCTAAAGAAGAACACAATTCATCATGCTCTCTAGCCTTTTACAATTTCCTTTTAAAGTCTATTAGCTTAAAACACATTCCAAAACTTTCAGTTCTTGGCACTAGTTTTCAATAACATATTGCATGCAATACGGACAGAGGGTAAGCCTGCATCTCTACCTTTTGGTTTTTGTTGGGCAGTTCAATATTCACTGTTGTACAATTCATTAGAGCCTTGAACAAAAGCTATGTGGTTAAATATAATTAGTCCATGCATAACATAAAATTAGACAAAGTACTGTGTTAAACATAATGGTTCATTTAACAAATGGCTTCAAGCAAGAATCAATAGTTTCCGAAAAACATTTACAAACATGGTAACAGATTATGTGATAGAAAACAAATTATACAACACAAATAAACAAAAAAGACAATGACTTCACCTAAAATACAATCATACTTATGATGGTAATTGTTCAAAGCAGAAAATTGAAACACAATTTTATTTAGCATTAAATATTTATAATTATTTACAATCTCTTTCCTAGCGAGACAATATAATCATACAGAAAAAACACAAAAACTGAAAGTCGAATGGAAAGGAAGGACTTTTCTGCTTTTTAATCATCTCATGAAATAGATTTTGCCAAAGAAGTCAATATAACGAGATATAATTGTATTTGTATTGAAAGCACATTTCTTTAAGTCAGGGGGTGCCCAAAAGCTGTTGTGCCCAGATGTTGTAGAACTACAACTCATATGATGCTTTGCATGTCTTTAGAATGCTTTGGAATGACAAAGCATCATGGAAGTTGTAGTTTAAAAATACCTGGGGATCTACATTTGTGCACCCCTGCTTTAAGTTAATCTGTCGGTGCCCAGTTCAGCTAGACCCTTGCCACTGTGTTTCTTCTGAGTTCACAATCCTAGAGACAGTGGCCAGTAGCTTTTGTTTATATAGGTATTATACAGTAAATAGTTTATGGTATATAATCAATAGTAGTTCATAGGAAACTATATATCGAATGATTAGAGCGGTGTTAGTGTCACTTTCTTAGAAATGGGAAACCAAGGTTTAAATGCCGTTCAGACCACCTCACCAGTAAGTTTTCTGGATAAGATAATATATATATTCACCTAATATATATATTCACCTACCTCCCCTATCCCCATAGATTGTACGCTTGTTAAACTCACAGACCTCTAAATGTCCCCTTTTTATAATTGTAAAGCACCACAGAATATGTTGGCACTATATAAATACTAATAATATTATATTATGTCAATGAATAAAGGAGATGAACAGTTATCCTTGCAAATTACATTTATAGATTAAACTTGTTAAACCTCCCAACCCCCCATCAGCTCTCAACAGACAACCCATCTGTCTACTTCCTGGTTGTTTTGCTCAGTCTACTTAAATTCAAGTGACAGCACATGCCTTGCAAATACTTCTCACTGAGTTACACTGTGAGGTCTGTGACTGGTCAGCCACAGAAAATCTGGGCATGGTGAGAAGGGAAGGGCTTCCAGCAACATCAGACAGAAGATCTGCATTTTTTTAAAATTGTTTTTAAAAATGCAGCCAATGAATAAATGTAGCAATAAATGCAAGAATTTTTTTTTATTTTGTGTAAATCCACTTAAAAGTGATTTTAAATAAAAGTTTATTTGGGCAGTTGACTGTCCCTTTAACCGGTTTTTAAACATTGGAAAGGTTTTAAAGGAAACACAGAGAATCAACACCTTCAGGGATATCCTCAAATCCAGCTTGGGATGAACCAGTATATGGAATAGGAGCAGAGAGTGGGATATAGTATAGTATTTAGGGAATTGGTAGTTATAGATAAAACAAAATGCACTTACAATTTTCTGGAGCCTGTACTTGGCTCCAGAGATATGTGCCTAGATGGTATAATCCCCATCTCTGGATGTATTGGTGGTATCAGTAGAATGTTGAAAGGCGTCTTCAATAGTAGTGGAGATGTCCTTTTTCAGTGCTCCACAGCGTAGCAGTCAGAAGTCATCATATATAAAAATACAAATAAAAAACTAAATCTAGTGCTTTCTGTGTTGTTTAAATAACTAAAAGGATAAAAATGAGATATGCTCACAAGAGGAGAGCAATGTCAGGTGTTGCTCATCCTAATAGGCATAGGGGGTATATCACTTCCCTTCCCCCAAGGAAATCACTGTGTGACTCCTCTGATTGAAATCTTCAAAGATAAAAGTAGGAAGGTCAAAAATCCATAAAATAACTAGTTTTATTAGAAAACATATAATAAAACAAAATACAGTATAAAAACAATAATGTGTTTCACCCCAAAATAAGTTTTTTTCAACACTCTGAAAAAGCCTTATTTTTATGTGACAAGGTTGATGGCAGGAACCGCACTCACTCCCAATGGCCACGGGTGCTCTGGAGCAGGACCAGCAATCCCACCACGATAAGGCAAACAAGAAAAATTCACAGGCACTCCAAATGTGAAGCCGCAGGCAGATTTATTGCAACAACATGCACAGCAACGTTTCAACCTGACTAGAGGTCTTTGTCAAGCTTGACAAAGACCTCTAGTCAGGGCGAAACGTTGCTGTGCATATTATTGCAATAAATCTGCCTGCAGCTTCACATTTGGAGTGCCTGTGAGTTTTTCTTGTTTGCCTTATTTTTATGTGAAACGCATTAGGCAGCTACTCCCCATCTATAGATAGATAGATACATGCCATGTTCTATGTGCACTAGACTGTTTACCAGACTGATAGCCCCTTACATAACAAAAGAACCCCAATGAATGATATGACTTGTTTAAGACACAAGATAGGGGACACGTTTTTATTACCAGTTTATGCCAAAATGAGTTGTTTCAGTGAATTTAAAATGACTACAATGTGCTTCATGAGTACATATATTCCTGCTTGGATATATATTTGGTATATTTGTGGAAGCAATTATGGTACTAGATTTTCTAAACATTTTTTTTTATAAATTAAACTCTTAAATCTCAGCCTGTGATTTGTTTAATGTTCATGGCATTAAATTAAATTAACTAAAATGCTAAACACTTAATTATATTGCCCAGAAACCAGTACAATATACCATTAACCAGATAAAATACACAGTTCTCAAGAACGATATGTTATGTCATACCTACCCACATTGTATAGAAACCTACTAGACTAGTGCACAAAGAATTCAGTTTGGACAACGTGAATCAAATCTTTGCATAACATCAACATTTAGTGGCAATTGTCTAAAAAGTAATCATCTCTTTTCCCCATTAATCATATATTTGTTGACACCATGGATGAGACTCTGAATTATGATTCAAGAAAAACAGTGTAACCACTGTTATTGCCATTTATTTAGTTAAATTTCCAAGTGGTGCCTCAGAGTTACAAAATTTGGATGACCCGCCAAATTGCACCAATATGGATTTTTTGGACTGTGTATGATTCAGTTAGTGATTGTCGAATCAAACTTTACATTCCACAAGCTTTCTAGAATCTTCATTTCCAAACACACAAACAGATTCCTTTCAATTACGCATCAAAGTATTTGATCACATCTCTGCACATAATTGTAATTTTTTTTTTCCTTTTTATATGCTAGTTTAGTATACTACATTCATAATAAATCTTATTCTTTATCTAATTAATCCTTATCCCAATTAACTCCTGAATTGATTTAGGGAACGGAATTATGTCTTGATTTCATATCATTGAGGTAACTTCAAATATTTTTGTAACTGATTATTTTTCCTGGAGTGTAAATTAGCAGATACTAAGGACATTTCCATAAAAACTAAATTACTACTGTCACTTTGAAATAGTCTCATAAATCTGTGCTAATTACTGTTGGAAGCAAAACTCAACTTAAAGATGATTGTTTTATTTTCTATTTGTTTTTTTTCCAAAAGTTTACGTTGGTGGGTGGCATATCAGCCACAATGTTAGATTGGTACAACAAATAGTATTAAACTAATGATAAGATACCAGAGAATCTATGGGGAATCATGTGGGTCACATAAAATATTGAAGGTCACATGCTGTTTGTGGACTTCTCTTTTGGACAAAAAAATGGTCTATGTCATAGTTAAAGGAATACCCTAAGTACCAAAACAACTTTAGCTTAATTAAGCAGTTTTAGTGTATAGATCATGCCTCTGCAGTATCACTGCTCCATTATCTGACCTTTAGGAGTTACATTACTTTTGTTTATGTTTATACAGCTTTAGCCACACCTCAACTGGCTGAAACGGACACAGCCAACATGAAAAAAAATGTTTCATGTTCAATCAGATGTTAACTTGCTTTGGACGTTTTTATCTCTTGCTCTGTTAACGGTTAGCTTTAATCACACCTAGGGGGCTCCTGCAGAATCTATTAGGCACTAACAGAGCAGGAGATAAGAAATTCTATATTAAACACACTGCGCAATAAAAGAGGTTTAAACCTTATATCTTTCTTTAGAGTAAATGTGTAAGTAGACAGTGTGGATCACATTCAGGGGAGGTGTAACTAGACAAAGTGACATATTTCCTAAATGGTAAAAAATTGTGCAGATAGAATGCAGAAACATGATCTATACGTCAAAATCACTCCATTAAGCTAAAGTTGCTTTGTTGCTTAAGTGTGTCTCTTTCAATAAAATTGCTGTAAATAAAATGTGTAGTTGATTTATATCTATTTAAAACATCTATGAAAAATGAAGAACAAGCAAAATATATTGTATCTTGAAGGATAAAAGAAAAAACAAACAAACATGAAAACACACACACACACACACACACACACACCAGCTTCCTTTAATTTTGTTTGCCATTCTTTCACTCCCAGCACAATCTGAGGACAAAGGTTCTTGAGTTACCTGACAAAGTCCTTCTGAATCTAACTATAATCAGAAAGATAAGCAGAACCTGCAGGGTTCCTAGAAGGTCTGCCAACAAATTTTAGGCTCACTTTGAAAGGCAATTACTCTGTCATCAGTTGAAGAGAGTGACCTATCTGCTGCTGGCATGTACTTTTCAATTCTAAGCATGAAGTCTAGTTTCCAACTTGCTCAACTCGAGTCTTATGATTGAAACCGTAATAACGAGAGCCTTCTGAGAATTAAGCTACAATACAGTACACCTGCCAAAAGCTGAAATCAAGGGGAAAATCTGAACAATAGAAATGCTTTTCACCTCATCAAATCACCATGTATATTTGCTCTATAAAATACACATAATAGAAAATATTTTACATTTTGTAAGCTTGAATACATGTTGGTAAAACCTATGTAAATTGCTGACATCAGAGGCCAGATGTTAAATAAAGAGTGAAGCTAAAGATCCTGTCAAAGAGGAATTCGGTGTAATACATATTTTTTGTAAGGATTAACTGTGTTGCAGATAAGTGAAAATGATAATGACTGACTAGTTTTAAAAAAAAAATGCTTTCAAAAATCATTTTTTTATAATTTATTCTCTTACGAAGGCTCTGGGTGTAGAAAAAAATACAGTTATGATAAACTGAATTATAATCACAAAATAATTCTCTTATATTTCAACCAATGATGAATATTCCTAAAGAGAAATAGTTTTATAAGGCATTTAAATAAATATATGTTGATTTTTTTATTTATTGAATAATTCCTTGATTCATTCATGATATAAATTCAATTACTTTATATTTTAATTTTAGTGCAGGTACATCATCATTATTTAATAAATCAAGTAAAAAGTGCTAATTACAAATGTTTTTCTTGGAGTTTAACCTTTAGTTTACTGCTTTGCATTCCTTATTTATCAAGATCCAGAACTGCAGCCTGATCTCCCTCTGTAAAAGCAAACATTTCCAAATTTTACGATATCATTTTTAAACAATTAAGTAAGTCAGCTTCAATCAAACAGATATTCTATATTGTTTTTACTTATCTCCCTCAATGTGATCGCTCTCAAAGAGCTGGCTGTGGATCTGCCAGCAGGGGGACTGTCTAAAATATCAGACAGTCCCCCTGCTGGTGGGAAATGAAAAAAAATAAAAATAAACATGTTTAAAATAAAATTAAAAGTATTTATATATATATAATATATGTATATATATATATTACATATATAATATATATACATATTATATATATGTAACGTCATACAAAGTGTATTTTAATACTAATATTAGTATATATATTAATATTAAAATACACTTAGAATGATGTTACATATATAATATGTATATATATTATATATATAATAGATATATACACATATATTATATATATATATATATATATATGTATAATTACAATAATAAATAAAATAATAAAATAAATAAATAAAATATTGAAACAAAAATTTATATAAAATATATATTCATATGTAATTTAATTCTAACTGTATTTTGATATTAATATATATATATTGGTAACAAATACACTAAGAATGACATTCTATATATCTATCTATATATAAAATACAAATAATCACAAATATATATATATATATATATATATAGATAAATACATATAATTACATAAAAAATTACATTAGTATACACGTAGAATTTAAATACCTACAAATGCATATATATTAAAATTCTACGTGTATATTTAAGTAATCTTTTAACATAATTATGTGATTTTATTAATTAATTAAGCACTATATTTGACCCTGTAACTCTCCAAGACACCAAAAAACCTGTACATAGGGGTACTGTTTTACTCGGGAGACTTCGCTGAACTCAAATATTAGTGTTCAAACTGGTAAATTGTATTACAACAATGATATTTTAAGTAAAAGTGAAGTTTTTTGCATTTTTTACAAACAAACGGCACTTTTATGGATTATATTATTGTTGTAATATGTTTTACTGTTTTAAAAAACTAATATTTGTGTTTAGTGAAGCCTCCCGAGAATAACAGTACCCCCCATGTACAGGTTTTATGGTGTTTTGGAAAGTTAGAGAGTCACATATAAGGCTTGCATTTCATTTTTTTGACATTGAAATTTGCCAGATTGGTTATGTTGCCTTTGAGAGCGTATGGTAGCCCAGGAATGAGAATTACCCCCATGATGGCATACCATTTGCAAAAGTAGACAACCCAAGGTATTGCAAGTGGGGTATGTCCAGTCTTTCTTAGTAGCCACTTAGTCACAAACACTGGCCAAATATTAGTTTTTTGCTTTTTTCACACAAAAATAAATATGAACGCTAACTTTGGCCAGTGTTTGTGACTAAGTGGCTACTAAAAAAGACTAAACATACCCCACTTTTAATACCTTGGCTTGTCTACTTTTTCAGATGGTATGCCATTATGGGGGTAATTCTCATTTCTGAGCTACCACACCATCTCAAAGGTAACATTACTAATCTGGCAAATTTCAATTTGAAAATGGAACGTTTTTTATATTTGACCCTGTAACTTTCCAAAACACCATAAAACCTGTTAATGGGGGGTACTGTTGTACTTGTGAGACATCGCTGATTACAAATATGTGCATTTCTTTTGCAGTATTATGACATTTACAGCTAAAATGTGAGGCGGAACTACAATTATTTGTAAACTTTCCCACAGTTTTTTTAATTTTATTCATAATAATTATGTTTCATAGCTAAATATTTGATATGAAATGAAAGCCCTGCTTCTCCTGAACAAAATTATATATAATAAGTGTGGGTGCATTTAATATGAAAGAGGTGAATAACGGTTGAACAGACATATAGCGCAAATTCCAGTTTTTGTTTACATTTTGTTTTGATCAGAACGTGTACTATTGACTCCGTCCTGAAGGGGTTAAAGGGACACTATAGTCACCAGAACAACTACAGCTTAATGTAGTTGTTCTAGTGAGTATAATAGCTCTCTTCAGGCATTTTCAAGTAAACACTGCCTTTTCAAAGAAAAGGCAGTGTTTACATTGCCTCTAGGGACACCTCCAAGTGGCCACTCCTTAGATGGCCACTGGAGGTGCTTCCTGGCTCAGGGCTGCACAGTAAGCAGCCCTGCCATTCAGCGTCCCCATGCTCTGCATGGAGACACTGAATTTTCCTCATAGAGATGCATTTATTCCATGCATCTCTATGAGGAGGTCCTGATTGGCCAAAACGGAATTTGGCCCCTCCCTTGTGCCGATTTTAGCCAATCCAATGATTTTCCTATGGCAAAGCATTGGATTGGCTAAAAATCGCCCATTTTGATGATGTCACAAAGGGGGTCCAGCGCCGGCGGACCCGCGCTGTGCTGGAAATAAGGTGATTTTTAAACTTTTATAGGGGGTTAACGGGGGGCATGCCACCTAAAGGGTGGGTTTAGCATAGGCTCAGAAATACATGTTTATTGAAAATGTTGTTAAATAAATATTTTAGTGCTGTTTTTTACTTTCTTGGTATATTATTAAAATAGTAGGCCTTGTGACTGGTAAATTCTACATTTACATACATTTTTTTAATATTATATATGCATATGCATTATTTATTTTTAGGTAAATTTAAAAAATGTTTCAGTCTCACACCAAATGCTATACATCCCATCCCCCCATCGACTGCTCCTCCCTCCTTCCCTACAGAAAAACTGTTTGTGGATTCTCAACATTCCTTCTTTCTCCAGATCCAGTAGTGCACCCTGAGTTTCCTCAAACATTGTTGCTACCACTTACCCACTTACTCTTGCTTCTTCTTTCCTCATAGCATGTTTCCTCAGCTGCCTCTGAGCTCCAACCTCATGACTTAACTCCAAATTATTACCTTTAGATTGTAAGTTTACAATTTATCTTGCTAAGCACTTTGTCTAAAAGTTCTGTATTTACTAGAATGTAATCATACCAGTATTGTCTTTTACTGTATTCCCTCTGCTGTGAAATATGTTGGTGCTATATAAATACCAAATAATAATAATAATCTGGATAGAGTAAAGATAGGTAAAGATAGGTAAAATGTGCACTCACACTTTTCACACTTTTAGGAAGCTTAAACTCAGCTCCAACTTGAACGCCTGGGCGGAATGATCCTCGCTTTGGGATATAGTGTAGTACAGGCTCTCCTAGTTGGCAGGAGTATATGAATATATAATTGTACACTCACATATTATGGAGCCTAAGTAATGAATCCAAGGGTGTAGAATGAAGTGGTATGACCCCCACTCAAGGATATAAGTGTTGCAAGTCTCTCTCTGAAGATATATATATATATATATATAAAAGAGAAGTAAAACCACAATAGTGCACACCGTAGAAATAGAGTGTAAAACAAAATAAATAGAAACGTATTCATGTGTGGTAGAGCAAAAGTTGGAGCTGAGTTTAAGCTCCCTAAAAGTGTGAGTGCATATTTTACCTATCTTTATTCTATCGAGAATTTTTAACCCGCTACACTATTAGTTCCCATTATCTTTTCTCTTGTCATTACAAATATGTCCAAAAGGAAACCCTTCTGTTATACCCTGTATTTTTTTGTGTATGTGCTGTTCTTTAATTTATAATTTTTACTGTGACTCTGAAAAACTATAAATCTGTTCTTGTAATATCACATTAGGCATTCTAAGTAAGGTTTTCTATCTCATAATATTATTCAGTACAGGAGCTTAGTAGTACTAGGCCTCTATTTATCGGGAAGGGGATATAATTATATTTTAGTTCTCTTAGGAGGTGACATAGTGATATTATATTCACTATTACCAAGAGATAACAACTGAAAGTAAGTGTGGTGAGAGAAGAATTATATAAAGTCAATGTGAGCATTACGCAACACTAAGGAATTGAGACAAATTTAACCCAAGCTCTATTAAGACAGGATGCAGGAAATTCCAAACATTACTATAAAATAAACTAAGGAATAGTAGGGTAATAATGAACAGTAAAAGCTGAGATGTGGGGCAATCTTAACAACTTCAGTAGCAATTTGAGTAATCTCTATGTTACTACTTAAACCTACTCAAAGTGATATAAAATATACATTATTATGTTAAGAATATTGAATCAAAAAGTTGACCTGACAATTTCAATTATTAGGCAGCTGTAAATATTGTATCACAACAGCTTACTTATGTTTCCAACACAATTTCCGCACTACAGGGTAATGTTATGTCTGGGAGCAGTTATTACTAGAAACATCATTCCTACTATGCTCTGTTAAGTTATTGATTCCCAGGTAACTGGATTCAAAGATTGTCGTAGAAACAGAATCAAAAGCAAAACTGTCCAATGGGGAATTCTACCGCACAAACGATTCAGAAAAACAACATACTTTTGCAAAGCCATTGTGATAATCACTTTCTGCAATAGGAAAATCATTATACAGGGAGTGCAGAATTATTAGGCAAGTTGTATTTTTGAGGATTCATTTTATTATTGAACAACAACCATGTTCTCAATGAACCCAAAAAACTCATTAATATCAAAGCTGAATATTTTTGGAAGTAGTTTTTAGTTTGTTTTTAGTTATAGCTATGTTAGGGGGATATCTGTGTGTGCAGGTGACTATTACTGTGCATAATTATTAGGCAACTTAACAAAAAACAAATATATACCCATTTCAATTATTTATTATTACCAGTGAAACCAATATAACATCTCAACATTCACAAATATACATTTCTGACATTCAAAAACAAAACAAAAACAAATCAGTGACCAATATAGCCACCTTTCTTTGCAAGGACACTCAAAAGCCTGCCATCCATGGATTCTGTCAGTGTTTTGATCTGTTCACCATCAACATTGCGTGCAGCAGCAACCACAGCCTCCCAGACACTGTTCAGAGAGGTGTACTGTTTTCCCTCCTTGTAAATCTCACATTTGATGATGGACCACAGGTTCTCAATGGGGTTCAGATCAGGTGAACAAGGAGGCCATGTCATTAGATTTTCTTCTTTTATACCCTTTCTTGCCAGCCACGCTGTGGAGTACTTGGACCGTGTGATGGAGCATTGTCCTGCATGAAAATCATGTTTTTCTTGAAGGATGCAGACTTCTTCCTGTACCACTGCTTGAAGAAGGTGTCTTCAGGAACTGGCAGTAGGACTGGGAGTTGAGCTTGACTCCATCCTCAACCCGAAAAGGCCCCACAAGCTCATCTTTAATGATACCAGCCCAAACCAGTACTCCACCTCCACCTTGCTGGCGTCTGAGTCGGACTGGAGCTCTCTGCCCTTTACCAATCCAGCCACGGGCCCATCCATCTGGCCCATCAAGACTCACTCTCATTTCATCAGTCCATAAAACCTTAGAAAAATCAGTCTTGAGATATTTCTTGGCCCAGTCTTGACGTTTCAGCTTGTGTGTCTTGTTCAGTGGTGGTCATCTTTCAGCCTTTCTTACCTTGGCCATGTCTCTGAGTATTGCACACCTTGTGCTTTTGGGCACTCCAGTGATGTTGCAGCTCTGAAATATGGCCAAACTGGTGGTGGCATCGTGGCAGCTGCACGCTTGACTTTTCTCAGTTCATGGGCAGTTATTTTGCGCCTTGGTTTTTCCACACGCTTCTTGCGACCCTGTTGACTATTTTGAATGAAACGCTTGATTGTTCGATGATCACGCTTCAGAAGCTTTGCAATTTTAAGAGTGCTGCATCCCTCTGCAAGATATCTCACTATTTTTGACTTTTCTGAGCCTGTCAAGTCCTTCTTTTGACCCATTTTGCCAAAGGAAAGGAAGTTGCCTAATAATTATGCACACCTGATATAGGGTGTTGATGTCATTAGACCACACCCCTTCTCATTACAGAGATGCACATCACCTAATATGCTTAATTGGTAGTAGGCTTTCGAGCCTATACAGCTTGGAGTAAGACAACATGCATAAAGAGGATGATGTGGTCAAAATACTCATTTGCCTAATAATTCTGCACTCCCTGTAGTGGGAAAAAACATTCAGTGATGAAAAGCTAAACTAAAATCTAGAAATATGGAATTATACAAACAAGAGAACAAACACTATGCTTTTCAGTTTTTTTCCTTACAAATTGACAAGCACTGTGCAACTATGGCATCTGGTTTCCAGTAAGGACTACCAAATTTAGAGCAGCTGCTGTTTTCCCAGCGAGCGTTAGTCTGAGTGAAAAGCTTTGAAGACACCTGCATTCTCTAAGAAAGAGAGTGTGAGGGTTCATCTGTGTCATTATAAAAAAACATATTTTAAAATTCAAAAGGATAGACATTCTATCTATGCATACAGTCCTGGGTCTTTACCCAAAAATAATCTAGTGCTGTTATGGATAGATGTTCATTGTAGAATACACACTAGATTATTCTTCAAAGAATTACTAAAAACTGAGGAAAGAGCTTACTCAGCAGGATGAAATAGAAGCAGATGCTGGAGTTAACATTGGGAAGTATGAAAGTGAGAGAAAATCGACAGAGTATCACGTGACAGTGGCAGAGGTTCCATAAACATAGAAACATTAAATGTGACGGCAGATAAGAACTATTCGGCCCATCTAGTCTGCCCAATTTTCTAAATAGTCTCATTAGTTCTTGGCCTTATCTTATAGTTAGGATAGCCTTATGCCTATCCCACGCATGCTTAAACTCCCTTACAGTGTTAACCTCTACCACCCCAGCTGGAAAGCTATTCCATGCATCCACTACCCTCTCAGTAATACTTTCTGATTTTATTTTTAAACCTTTGCCCCTCTAATTTAAGACTATGTCCTTCTGTTGTGATAGTTTTTCTTCTTTTAAATATAGTCTCCTCATTTACTGTGTTGATTCCTTTTATGTATTTAAATGTTTCTATCATATCCCCCCTATCTCGTCTTTCCTCCAAGGTATGCATGTTAAGTTCCTTTAACTTTTCCTGGTAAATTTTATCTTGCAATCCATGAACCACTTTAGGAGGGGGCCATGCACCAATTCCCTTCTGGTTTGTAGGAAGTCCTGGAAACATATGATTAGATTTTTCTCTCTTCACACATCTATGCGAGGTGCAGCTGCTACCAATTTGGCAGCGATCTTGGTTTTCATTATCTAATGAATTACTTTTTTTGCATTAACTAATTTATTTATTTATGTATTTACTACTAGCATGCTATTTGCACAGTGCTTCCAGTGGATCATTTTTATCTTCCTACACTCTTGATGCTAATAGGTTGCTCCATGTCAGCTGACTTTTATGGCAGTCAACGTGACTACAGCACATGCTGTTTATCATTATAAAGTAATTTTTAATTCAAGAAATCATCACATAATGTACAATAGCTGGATCAAACAGTGGACTGTGTATGCTATATATGGTGCACATATATTTCTCTGCAGAGTGAAGATCAGTGTTGAATTTTGTTTTGTATCACAAATATGTAACAATATACATAGATTTTTTAGTGTGTGTGCGTGTGTGTCTGGAATCATAATAGGAATAATATAACTCAGTGCTACTGGAACAAAGCAAGCAGTTATTGCATATCAACAATTTAAATTATTGTTATGACTGTAAGCATTTCTTATTCAAAGAATTGTATTGTTACTCAATAATGTATTTCTATGGAATGAGCAAAAAATCATTAATCATTTTAGCCGTTCATTATTACTTTAAAAACAATTAAAATTAATCATTAAAATATTACAATAAGAAAAATAAAATGTAAAATGAAAAAAATAATACAGAATTGTGTTTAGTTATTATTGAAATCTACTATCTCTTAAGGAAGTACATTGCTCAAAAAAATAAAGGGAACACTTAAACAACACAATGTTATTCCAAGTCAATCACACTTCTGTGAAATCAAACTGTCCACTTAGGAAGCAACAACGTCCACAGGTGGGGCTTGTGCTTACAGCCCAACACCGTGCAGGACGTTTGGCATTTGCCAGAGAACACCAAGATTGGCAAATTCGCCACTGGCGCCCTGTGCTCTTCACAGATGAAAGCAGGTTCACACTGAGCACATGTGACAGACGTGACAGAGTCTGGAGATGCCGTGGAGAACGTTCTGCTGCCTGCAACATCCTCCAGCAAGACCGGTTTGGCAGTTTGGCAGTAATGGTGTGGGTTGGCATTTCTTTGGGGGGCCGCACAGCCCTCCATGTACTCGCCAGAGGTAGCCTGACTGCCATTAGGTACCGAGATGAGATCCTCAGACCCCTTGGTGCGGCTGGCCCTGGGTTCCTCCTAATGCTAAACCTCATGTGGCTGGAGTGTGTCAGCAGTTCCTGGAAGACGAAGGCATTGATGCTATGGACTGGCCCGCCCGTTCCCCAGACCTGAATCCAATTGAGCACATCTGGGACATCATGTCTCGCTCCATCCACCAATGTCACATTGCACCACAGACTGTCCAGGAGTTGGCAGATGCCTTAGTCCAGGTATGGGAAGAGATCCCTCAGGAGACCATCCGCCACCTCATCAGGAGCATGCACAGGTATTGTAGGGAGGTCATACAGGCACGTGGAGGCCACACACACTACTGAGCCTCATTTTTTACTTGTTTTATGGACATTACATCAAAGTTGGATCAGCCTGTAGTGTGTTTTTCCACTTTAATTTTGAGTGTGATTCCAAATCCAGACCTACATGGGTTGAAAACTGTGATTTCCATTTTTTTATTTTTGTGTGATTTTGTTGTCAGCACATTCAACTATGTAAAGAACAAAGTATTTCAGAATAATATTTAATTCATTCAGATCTAGGATGTGTTATTTTTGTGTTCCCCTTATTTTTTTGAGTAGTGTATATAACCGAATCTGTTCATTCGTTCACATTGACTCATATCACTTGATATTTTGCTCCCAGATAAGTATTTGCCTTTAATGCTTTCCTTGTTCTTTTCTGAATCAGGTTTTGTAATTTCTAATATGTGGTTTTAAAGTAAAAGTTGAGGATCGCATTGGCGTATTAACAAGAAATCATCATCATTATATAACTGTCAGTCAGTCCAAAATGACAAAACATTTCAATTGCATTTGTTTCTATGATTTAGTTATTGTCAAATAAAAATCCATTTGCATGACAGATACATGCCTATAAATTAAAAAGAATACTCCAGTCACCATAACAACTTACTCTAAGGGAAGTTGTTACGGTGCCAGGAGGCACTCTTACCTTAAGGGGTCAAACTAACAGTTTTACACCAGCACAGGCATTCAGCATCTCCACACTCTGTGCATCTCTATAAGGAGATGCTGATTGTCACAGAGTGGTGTTTTGCTGCGCATGTGCAATAGACTCCCAACGCTTTCTAATGGGAAAGTGCTGGATCATCAAGATTAATTATCTGAGCCATGGAGGTGGATACATCCACAGTGAGACCGGCACGTCGGGGAACAAAGGGTGAGTAAAATCACCTTTTCATTTGCTATACCAGGACTATATTGTAAGGAGTAAGTGTTTACATTCCTGACACTATAATGTTCCTTTAACTTTTTTACTGAAAATGAGTGTACTTTAATCAAGCATACCTTCATTTTCTTAATGGCATTGGTATTATCTATTATATGAAAAATTAATATAGATGCATTTTACTTAATGTATTTACATTGATTTACTTAACTATATTGACGCATAAATAGAGACACTAAGGGGAGTGTAGAAGAAGAGTCCTATAGATATAATATTTAATAAAATATATATTTTCCTAAAAATTCAGGAATACTCTTGAGAATGTATTTAGAAAAATCTAAAATGTAAAAAAAATTAACAATGTTAAAAAAACAGTAATCTTCTCCACAGTTTTGGTGTGACAGAGATTTGTAGAGATGGAATACAGATCAGGTCATTCCAATAGTCAAAACCTGCAATCTAAACTCACATGCAGTAATTATTTTGATAATTAGTATTTGTTTAATCATGTATACTGAAACTGATAGACAAAGCCTATGAGAGACATAAATGTATTTTTTTATGTGGCTGGCTACAAGGGAAGCAGTAAATTAAGTAGTGAGTAGGAGCATTCGATAATTAGGAAGCGCGGCACTTGGTAGGAGTGGTCAGTAAGTGATGTTGTAAATTACTCTTGCTAAGATATAACAGTGAAGAAGAAGTATAAACTCTTTTACTTACTTTCCTTCATTGTTGGTGGACAGATTGCTATACCAGAGGACTTTGAGGAGGCCTGAGGCTTGGGACCTAGAGGACTGAGTTTGGAGTGAAATCCAAGATATTGGGTTGATAAATAGAGATCAGTTAAAAGGGAACTGTAGCACATTACCAGGGGTTGTTCTTTATTGGTAAATAGTGTTGGGGTTTTATATACACTCTGTTCCAAATTATTATGCAAATTATATTTTTCTCATTTACCTAAATAATTGATGTAAATAACAGTCAGCATAATTCTCGTGTTATCAACTATTAAGAGTACACTTCAAATTTCACCCCCTATTGATATTTAGGGCCCCCACCCACCACTCCGGGGTGGGTGCCGGGGGGCAATAGGTCCCCCCTTTAGTTTAAAAGTCCCCACTTGCGCGTCGCGGTTGGGGGCTCAGGAGGGGGGAATTTTTTTATTTTTTTTAACAGTGAGTAGCCACAGGCTTCTTACTGTTTAATAGACATACTCCTACTCGTGGTATAGCATTAGTAGGCATGGCAGTGATGGCTTCTAAGGGCACACGAGTCAAATGCTTGTTGATTGGCTATCCTGCAGCCTTTCAAAACGCGTCATTGAATCGCCGAACACTGAACTCCAACCCGAACATACAGTGATATGTCCGTGTACGGGTCCAGGGTCCAAAAAACTTAATGTTCGGTACAAACCCAAATTTTACAGTCCGGGTTCGCTCAACTCTACTCCTAATGATAACAGTATTTTTTTTAAACATAAAAAACTTACAATGCACTGTAAGTTTCAAAACACTTTATAGGTTGTAAAGAACTGAAAATTGCCATTTGTTGTGTTTGCAGCATATTTACTGAATTAAAAAGCTATTTCAATCAAACTTATAACAACATTTTAACTTTTTAAACATTTTAACAGGTCACGTTACATTTTAACATTGGATCCCTTATTTCATAGCAGCTTCACAAGTCTTGCATCCATTGAACTTGTGAGTTTCTGGACAGTTTTTGCTTGCATTTGTTTGCAGGATGTCAGAATAGCCTCCCAGAGCTGCTGTTTGGATGTAAACTGCCTCAAACCACCCCGAGATCTTTTGCTTGAGGATGCTCCAAAGCTTCTCAATAGGATTGAGGTCAGGGGAGCATGGAGGCCACACCATGACTTTCTCTCCTTTTATCCCCATGGCAACCATTGATGCAGAGGTATCTTTGCAGCATGAGATTGTATTGTCATGCATGAAGATGATTTTATTACGGAAGGCATAGTTCTTCCTTCTATACCAGGGAAGAAAGTGGTCAGTCAGAAACTCCACATACTTTACACCTTCGGGGACCCTAAAGGGGCCGACCAGCTCTCTTCCCATGATACCGGCCCAAAGTCCACCACACCTCGCTGAAGTCGCAGCCTTCTTTTGGATCAACAGCAAAAAACAAATGTGAGGAAGGCTGAACTTGGACGCAAGTCTCTTTTCAGCTATGTAACTATGTAACTATGTAACATAGCTAAAAAGAGACTTGCGTCCCTCAAGTTCAGTCTTCCTCACATTTGTTTTTTATAAACAAAAGCAATTGAAATAGCTCAACACCACAAATGTTTCAAGTGGGTTCATCAAATTAAACTGAAAATACGGGGGCGTGTCCGGCTTCCGGTGAGAGAGGACGCATGGCATAGGAGCTCCGCCGTTATCCCGACCTGGAGCGACTAAATGAGCGACTGAAACACCGCTACCCGCTACCCTGAGCTTACGGGACTATCACAGCACCCTACAATGCCACCTCCTAAGCAGCTAAAGCTGTCAGAAATGACAAAATCGAAAAGAGCGGACCGCCGCAAAGATATCCAAGATGGCGACGACACATCTAATTTATCTGATGGTCAATCAGACTACGAACAGAGTTCATCCAAATACTCTGAAGCTCCAGTGACGGAACGCAGCCTTCACAAAATGCTGCAAGAACTCAGAGCTACTATAACAGCGGACTTTCACCGCATTAATGGTGATCTGAGGAAAGAAATCTCTAATATCGGTGACAGAACCAGTCACCTGGAAAATAAAACGGACGAGCTCTGTATAGCACATAACGAAGTAGTGGACAAAGTTCAGAAATTGTCTGAAGAAAATTCTTTATTACGTGACAAACTTGCTGACATGGAAGACAGGTCAAGGAGGCAAAATATAAGATTCAGGGGCATACCGGATGATGTTACGCAAGAAGCACTACCAGCGCACATTCTATCTATATGTAACACCCTGGTCCCGGGCCTACCTAACTCCGCATGGGCTTATGATCGTATGCACAGACTCCCACGGCCTGCGCATCTATCAAAAGAAGTCCCTAAGGATGTTATCGTAAGATTTCATTACTTTGCTCACAAAGAAACTTTGCTGGCAGCGGCGAGGAAAGCCCCAACACTCCCAGAACCTCATCAACGGACCGCACTTTTTGCCGATTTATCAGCAGCTACAATGGAAAAACGAAGGGGTTTCATAACAGTAACTAAAACTTTACGGAACAACAACGTGGCTTACAAATGGGGTTATCCAACCAAATTAATCATCTGGCGTCAAGGCCGCAACCACATAGCGATTGACCCAACAGAGGGTATGAAGTTGATTTCAGCTTGGGGGCTATGGACTGGAACCCATCAACTCCAAAGCAAAGCTTCGGATAATGCATCCCCGAGGAAACTTCAAGCAGACTGGCAAATGGCGAAATCACCAGCCAACACTCCGTGACTTCCTTATGGTTACTTATGTCCACAAAGTTATTGATAAGTATCTTGGATATGTAATTAAGTTTATAGCAAGTTCTCCGATTTTATACCTGTATGTTCAAGCTGGTACTGTCGGGATATTGTCAGTTTAAGTCATGTATATAGTTTATATTGTTGTGCACACTATATTCAAGCTAATGCTATTAAGGGATTATGATATTTAGGGCTCACTCGTGGAACGCTGTGCAGACTGATAACCTGGGTACCTTTCAATGTAACATCTTTATGAAGGTACTAGATACATATTTCCTGCATGTAGCGTAGTTAATACCGAGCTTCAAGTATATCTATCTCAAACCTAAACTGATACTGATCTGGAAGTTCGGGCCACATGTTCAACTCGCTCTGTAGAACAGTTATAGTCCACATGATTTGCAAATATTTTGAGTGCTTTTTACAATGTGTGGTTGCATGCCCAATATGTTTAATTCCTTCTAGGGGGACGAGGTCTTCTTTGCACGGCTGTGTATTGAGGTTCAAGACAGTGTTCACCCCTGGTACTGGTGCTCCAGTCCTGGAGTGTTATATTTATATATATATATTGTTAGATTGCAGGCAAGATTAACCGACATGGGCGCACATACCCAGAGCCTGTATCCATATTATAATTATCAACCAGCCATAACATTGTCTAGCTGATGACGCTGCCGCAGGACGAAGAGGTGTTACTTATATCTATGATGCCTCACCCTGTGTTGCACCTAGATAGTGATGTCGCGAACCCGAAATTTTCGGTTCGCGAACGGCGAACGCGAACTTCCGCAAATGTTCGCGAACCGGCGAACCGCCCGAAACGCCATTGACTTCAATGGGGAGGCGAATTTTAAAACACACAGGGACTCTTTCTGGCCACAATAGGGATGGAAAAGTTGTTTCAAGGGGACTAACACCTGGACTGTGGCATGCCGGAGGGGGATCCATGGCAAAACTCCCATGGAAAATTACACAGTTGATACAGAGTCTGGTTTTAATCCATAAAGGGCAGAAATCACCTAACATTCCTAAATCACAATCAATATGGATTGACACCTGACATATGACATATTGACACCTTGACATATGGATTGACACCTGTCCTCAGAGCCCCTGATACACACTGACACAGAGCAGAATAGGGACTGTTCCCCCTACATCGGGTCACTTGGCAGATATGGATTGACACCTTGTTACAAACTGCTATTTGTAACGGGCCCTTTAAATGGCAAATTGCCCTGTTTCCCTGGGTTGTGGAGAAGCCTCTTTGCCAGCCTCCTCCCGCATGACTATGGCCCCTGGGAGATTGTGAAAATGTATGCACTTTTATTTGGTGTGTATGGCCCTTTAAGACTGTCGGTGGGCATATTGGGGCTTATGGACTCTTTATGTGACTGGTGCTGGCCCTTTAAACACCTTTTTTGGGACATCAGGAAGATTGGGACACTGCCCCTTTAAGGCCGTGTCCCCAGACTTGTTGGGGACACGGCCCCTTTAAGACGGTGTCCCCTGTGTCCCCAGACCTGGTGCAAACCCTTTGTGCCTGCCTTGCTATTTCCCACTTGGTTCAGTAAATGGGAAATTATTTCAGCTGCAGAGACTAAGTCCCATTCGGCGATGGGACTTAGTCTTTTTTTCAGCCGTTTTTTTCAGCCTTATTTCAGCTGCAGAGACTAAGTCCCATTCGGCGATGGGACTTAGTCTTTTTTTCAGCCGTTTTTTTCAGCCTTATTTCAGCTGCAGAGACTAAGTCCCATTCGGCGATGGGACTTAGTCGTTTTTTCAGCCTGAAATAGACCGACCTCACAGCCCAAATCTATGGAACTGTTTTGGGCAGGAAAATGTGCTTGCGGTCGGTCATAAAGGGACCTCCAGCTAACTTTTTAACCCCTGGATGGATTTGGCTGATTTTTGGTTATGTTTATGTTTTAAGTGTGCTGATTCCAAATATGTAATTATGAAGATGGGATGTGTAGTTTTAAAGTTACAGGGTATGGCTAAAAACTGTATTTTTACTGCCTGTGTTTAATTATGTTAATCTCTTCCCAAACGTCATTTCGTTCAAAGTGGAGAGAATGTTAAAAAAATATATTTTTGTTCGGAGTGTGAGAAATGCTTTTCAGCCGCTTCTAATCTTAAGCATCATTTGAGGAGCCATACAGGAGAGAAACCTTATTTGTGGTGTGTTTAGTATTGTTCTGATCAGTTTAATACCTTCCGCGTCTCCTATCAGTGGACGTGTATATGGCAGCCATTTTAGGAACCGCACACCTGGGACCCGAGCAAGGTCACCTCGTTCAACAGGTGACAACATTTGTCCCTGGAAAACTATCCTGGACATTCTGTACAATTTGTATGGATATGGCAGTGATTTCTGTAACAGGGAGATGGAAGAAGATGTTTGGTCGGTCCTCATACTGCAAATTTGGGGCACTGCGCGGTCAAGCTAATGTGACACCAGATAGGAGTGGTGTGTTTAGTATTTTTTATCAGTTTAATACCTTCCGCGTCTCCTATCAGTGGACGTGTACACGGCATTGATTTTTGTAACAGGGAGATGGAAGAAGAGGCTTGGTCGGTCCTCTTACTGCAAATTTGGGGCACTGCGCGGTCAAGCTAATGTGACACCAGATAGGAGTGGTGTGTTTAGTACTATTTTTATCAGTTTAATACCTGTGTGAGAAATGCTTTTCAGCCGCCTCTAATCTTAAGCATCATTTGAGGAGCCATACAGGAGAGAAACCTTATTTGTGGTGTGTTTAGTATTGTTCTGATCAGTTTAATACCTTCCGCGCCTCCTATCAGTGGACGTGTA